>PVKS010008851.1:0-66529 GCA_004027875.1 Aplodontia rufa
GATATATATATATATATACACACACACACATACGTACATATATATATACATATATTATACACATATATATATATTAAATAACTCTAAACTTCTTCCACAAAGAACACATGAGAGTCTATGAAGAAAATATGAATCATTTTCTAACCTAGCTATTTAAAGCAAGAGAAATCAGCTTTTGTGAGTTTCAGGCATATCCAACTTAATATTATGGTACTGGACTTCATTCTGAATATTTTTAATATTTATGGGCTTGATGTTTGGACTTTTTAAAAGGTCACTTGAAGATGAAGTCACTTTCATTTTCAGGCATAAGAAGGTGAACATGAAAAAGGGAAGAGCTTTTAATGAAGCCCAGGGTGTCTGTTCTCCCAGAAAAGGTCTTCGTTTCCTGTAGTAATTGTATTTCCTAATGGCTTTCCTCATGTGAGATGATTGCACCTTGACACATGGAAATATTTCAGCTTAGGGGATGAGAGTCTCCGGGGGCAAGTGGCAGTTATGTTGCCATGGCACTTTTGCTTCAGTGCAAGTGACCACTGCAGGTATAAACAAATCAGAAGCATTTACTCGCCACACATAAAGCATGTTTTTCTTAGTGAAGATATTTTGCTTGCAGATGGTAACCACTAGGCAGTTTTAAGAACAAACAGGAATATCACTGCAAAGAGCCATGGATGTGGCAGAAGCAGTAAGGGAAGGGCACGCGCTGGGCTTCATGAGTGGCAGGCCTCAGGACCAGGACACAAGAGGGGCATTCTCTTAGCATCTCTGTGTCTTGCCTGATATGTGACTGTGTGCTCTGGAGAATGCCAGTCCCTCAAGACTGTTCATGGTGAAAGGGATCTTTGGTCAGATTAGTGTGGGAAATACTCTATTTCACATCTAGCTGCTCTGAGAGTTTCACAATATATTTTAGAAAATTAGTTTCTGAGAAGGTTCATGGTGTTTAACCTTCTTTAATCCAAATTTGTTTGAACATTGCTTTGAGAAATGTCATTTTAGACAAACCACTTGAATAATATAGAATTAGATTTAATTGCATTGGTGGAGTTCGATCGTATAGGTGAGGACTTCTTTTTTCTTAGGTCCTATACAAAATGGATATTTTTTATTGGTTCTTTTTAGATATACATGACATTAGAATTTATTATGACACAGTTATCAAAGCATGGAATATAGCTTGTTCTAATTCTGTCCCTGGTATTTCCCCGTCCCTCCCCTGTTCTCTTCTCTCTATTCTACTGATCTTTCTGTTATATACTGATAGATTTTTTTTTAATTTAGTGACTTCTTGATGTGCATGTTGATGAGATTCACTGTGATATATTCTTTTTTAATTTTTTTATTAAGGAGTTGAGTTATCGTATAATCATAAATGCATATAAAGTAACAATATGCTATGCATTTGTTCTTAAACCAAATTACCCCCACATAGCCCAGACCCCAGTCTGTTGATTATTCTATATTTTGCCCCTACAAGTGTTAAATATGTTTAGATTGTGAATTTTCCAGAATTAAATGATTGCACAAGTACTCCTTGGCTTCGCAGGGGGCTAAAGAGTATGCTGCACTGTGGATTGTCTCCCTAGAGCACCCCCATCCTCTCGCCCTCTCCCCTCCCTGCAGCCTCGCCCCTTCCCATTCTCCCTCCCACATATCTATTGTTCCCCTAGATTATGTGTTGCTGTGCCTTTGCTGGGAGGCAGGACTTCTTCAGAAACAGTTCGGGTTGCATTGCTTTTGTTAGACTCTTGGTGCAGTGCTTTTTCTCCTGAGGGTTATATTTGTATATTTTGGCTGAAGAACCGTCCTCTCACACCTGCTCATTCTTTATGACATAGTCCTCGCGTTCATCTTAAAGGAGCTTCCCACTTTTAGTGGAATGGTTTGTTATTCCATTGGTTCTCTCAGTGGGCAACCTGCTATTTCCCAGATGACCCATCTTCTCTGGTAAAAGTGTGCCTTTGCTTCATTAGTGTGACAAATATATCTTCAGCTGTTTCTGATGATAGAGACTTTGTTTCCAAATCTTGTATAAAGGTTTTTGTCTTTTCACTGGTGGCCTTCCAAATGGTGACATTTCAGAAGAACCAAAATTGATTAGCATATTAGATTAATCCTTGAATCCAACCAAAATAAATTTTGGCTAAGTTTGCTGGAACACTTACCCATTCCTTTACATTCCCTGATGTCACAGATCCAGTGCAAGGGATGGGATTTGTCGATTGTTCTGAGAGGTGGAATTCAGTGGCGTCAGGAAATAAGCCTGCTCAGCCATCTGAAGGCCGGTGAGAACAGGCAAGTTTATATCATGAGAACCAACTTTGCTAGTTTCTACCAACAAGGATACTATGTTCTTATAGTGAATGCCAGCCCCCTCCCTACCTCTGCCACTTAGGAATAATTAGCAGGAGCAGCAGCTGCAATAACCCCATGGTACCTGGTACAATATGTCTTGTCCACGAAGCTGTGCCACGTGTTGTATTATATGCCTTTGAGGGAGAAGCTCATTTCTGAAATCTAGTCTTTTGTTGAGTGGATGAATGAGTGAATAAATTTTAATTTGGTTTTGACTAGAAGGGTGAGACCTTCTTGATGCTTTGTGGATACAAAGATGAATGAGGCACCTCTTTCCTCAAAGAGGAATATAACAGTAAGGGAAACAAGATTGGACATGAAGGTGGAAAAGTAGCATGGGTGAGGTAACACTATGGAAGTTTAGAAGCAAGAGAACATTCCAATCAGTATAACTAGGGTGTACTCCAGGCAGAAGGAAACGAAAGAACAAAGATTTGAAATTTTATATGGGTGCTTTAGTGAACTGTTTCACAATAATGCTCTGTAACGACTGTCCCCCAAACTTGATGGCTTAAAATAATCATTTATTGTGGCTCTAGTGTCAGTGGGTCAGCTTGGCTTGTTCTGACTCTAGGAGGTGAATTAGGTTAGTGTGTCCCTCATTTTCCAAGAACAAGCAGAAACCTTGTTGAAACCTATGATGAAAAACAGAACTAAGTATCACATTTCAAGCCCAAATTCATGTCACAAACTTAGCATGCCATTGGCCAAATCAGGTCTGACATCAGAAACCTGTGGAAATATACTCCTCTCAGGGAGAAGAAGTAGATAAAATCAATTTTCTCCCCAAACAGTTTATTTTCATGAAGAATCCAGAGTTGTTTTTGTATACTGGGGAACTGGTTGGGCATTAGCTGGATTTAGAACCTAAAAGGGACCTACAAGTTTCACGAGAAAGAGTTGAGTACCAGTGGAAAATAAAAGAGAGTGAGTTTTTAGGGTGACTTAGGGTCCAGAATGTAAGGTGTTCAAGAGATAGGGGCACCCAGATTACATGTCCAAAAGCATTGGTAGGTTGATTTTGGTATCTTGTGAAGAAACAGGTTTAGTCCCTGACTGGCCCAACAGTCAGGGACTGAAGAGGGTGACAAGCCATGAAACAGAGGAAGTGTCAGCATCTTGTCTGAAGACATCAGGGGTGGGAGGTAGAGGAGTGTTGAAGTGAAAGGGAACAGTGAAAGATATGCATCAGTGCTATGAGAGTTTATATTCACAAAAAGAAGATTCTGGGGCTTTTTGTGATGCCCCAGGATAATGAGTCATAGAAGATGGAAACAGAATGAACATCCATGTCTCTCATTCAGTATTAACATATTCTGTAAGGTAATATGCCCATATTATTGAATAAAGGAATTTTCTGTCCCAAGAGCTTTGTCACATACAACCCTTTAAATGTGGTATGCTGAAGGGGTCAGCAAACTCTTGAATCTTGAGAGGATCATCCGCCCTACTTAATATGCTCAAGAGACCTTATTTCAGACATCAGGTGGGGGCACAATATTTACCTGTGCAGTTAACAAGCAACTCAATAACATAGGCAGTCACTTGGGTTGTTAATTAATGTTTAATTTTTTAATTGCTCACATCTGCAGAATTTTCCCCCAATAGAAAAGAAGGCCTAATTTCAACCGAGGGCAATAAGAGTTGGGATTTTTCTTCCCGGAGTATGTAAGGAACCAACACACCTCCGTGTTCCTGGTTTTTAGTAGTATGAAGGAGTTGTCCATTAAGTGTACATTGATCTTGAGCTTAGTAGGGCAAGATGGTGTTAAGGGCACATACTAGAGATCCAGAGAGGCTGGGTTTGCATCCTGGTTCATCAAGTTCTTAGCTCTGACATTGGGCAAGAGTTCTGGGTGCCTCTATCTGTAAAATGGAAATAGTGGTGATTACCTCTAAGAGTTACAAGGAAGACAGAGCTAATATATAATATGTGCAGACTAGTGCCCAGCACATAAAGAAGCATGCAGAAACTTTGAGGTGCTCCTATTTGTGTTGTTGTTCGTAGTGATGGTATTTTGTTTTTGTTCTGATGGGGTTTTTTAAATTTTGTTGTTGAAGTAGTATAGGTTAAAAATTTAGAAAAGGTGATAACAATCACTGAACTAGACCCTTTAGAAGGTATGTTCTAACATTAACAGCAAATCATCTTGGAAGATCATTTTCTAGTTTTTCTAAATGTAAATGTCTGTCTTCTCAAATGACAAATCAGAGGTAGCATGTCTGAAGCCCTTTTTATTTATTCCTGTTAAAGCAACAGTGTTGGCCTGTATGGGAACAGCTTCCTGCTGTGGTCAGACCAAGCACGGCTCAGTGACATTCTTAGCTTCTTCTTCTCTGCCCTTGTTTCCCCTTTGAATCTTATGTCCTTCCTCACAGGTATCCCACTTCTTTTCTTCACTCTTCACCTCACTTTTTCTATTTTCTTGTTATTGGAGAGTCAGGTCCATGGAGCCCAGAGCTCAAATTTTGGCAGGCAGCTCTCATCCTCCTTTTAAACATTAACGAACCTGGCTGCAGGTTGAAAACACACGTATTCACCAGGCCTTACCCTAGAGCTGCTATATACAAGCTGAATTTGGGAGTGAACAGCAATCAGGCATGGAAAGAAATCCATCCAGGTGAGGACAAGAACAAACACAGAGCCTCAGAAGTGGGGAAATACTTGTCATCAAAAAGAAACAAAGAGACCAGGACAAGTGTCATTGCTTGTGTCCAATAGAAATGCTATGCAAGTCACATGTGCTGCTCTAACTCTTGCGGTCACAAGGAAAAATGAAAGGTGAAATCAGCTTTAATGATGTACTTTAAAAACACATTATATCCCAAATTGTGTCATTTCAACCTATAGGCAATGTAAAACACACACACACACACACACACACACACACACACACACATGAGATTCTTTGACATTCTGCTTTTCTGGTAGGAAATCTTTGAAATCCTGCTTGTGTTTTACACTCCCAGTTCACCGCCGTTGAGCTAGCGTGATGCAGACGCTCAGTAGACACACGTGTTTGGTGGCTACTTAGAGCAGAACTAGACAGTAGGAAGTAGGAAGGGCAGTGGAACGCTTGAAAGTCAAAGCACAGACAGGGACAGGCACGAATGGGCATTGCTGGCCATGATGAAGCCCTACATAAGGTTGACAAAAAACTTCTCTTGAACAAAAGCAAAAACCCGTTTGTAAATTGTACCTAGGCTTTTTATTTTTTTCTTCTGTACTGGGGATCGGCTTCTTGCTGTCACATGAGTGGACCAGTAAAATTGTCCCCCCTTTTGTTCCCAGGGGATAATAAGCAGCTAGATATATTTTGACTGACTCCTTTGAACATAAAGAGAATGTCACCCACCTATTTAGAAGAAAAGTTTTAAGGAATTTACCTAAAATGCCTAAGAGTACAATTAGAGAGGAAAACCCATGGAACCCCACTACAGCATCCTTCTGCCGTGTCGGCTCAGCCCTTATGTTGAGCAGAGGTACCCTGCCCCTGTGTCTGCACCAGGCTCCCTCTGTGTGCATCTGACCTCAAAATAGAGCTGAACAGTCGGAGCCCACTGCTGCCATCCTGGAAGGATCTAAGGAACATGCCAAAGCTCCCAGAACGAAAGTTATGTCAAAATCATACCTTGATTATTTTGTCATTCAGTAGAAGCCTGATATGGTGAAGGTGCTCAATAAATATTTGCTGGGGGAAGAGAAAACACAGTAGATAGAGAAGCAACTTTTTATGAGGCCCTAGCAATATTCCAGGCACTCTGAGAAGCTGCTGGGACTTCAGTGGTAATGTAAAAACAGACACAGCCCTTACCTGTTATTTAATAATAGGGATGTCCAATCCTCTCCTACCTGGTGGTGGCTCAGTCGTTAAAGGTGTGATTAGACCCTGAGACTGCTGGTACTTTTGAGCGCATTGCCCTGGACGTGGCCATCAAGGCGACCATTACAAGGCAGCATGGTGAGCACCCTCCCGCTGGAGGCAGCAGGAAGCAAGGGAAACACTCAGGAAGGGACCCGTAAACCAGCCTGGAACGAAGAGGTGGCATCTAAACTTCGAACTGAAGTGCAAGCATAAGCTGAGCAAAGACAGGGACAGAAGTGTGCCAAGGCAGAAGAAAAAAAATTATAATAAATTTATATGATTTTGCTGCATGACAGTCACCCATCTCTTAGGACACTGCGTATGTGAAAATATTTGGAATGATGTGAAGATGTAAACCCCTCTACGAATGTAAAGCATTATTATTTGATGGATTCTGTTTGAGGGAACCTAAGTTGAGTGATGGGTGAGCAGGATGAATATTTGATAAGCAGGGAACACGCTCCACAGAACAGAACACCTCTCGGAGAAGGAGCTTCTCTAGAATTACGGCCCATTTCTCCCCAGCCACAATGTCCAAATGTTTGCGTTAGCTGCATTTTAACATGAAAATAATGGTTAATCTGAAAATCTTGCTAAAATATATGTTTAATTTACTGTCTTGGATTAATGCTTCATAGGGTCAGGGACTTTGCCTGTCTTTTTGCTGGACCTCAAATGCCAAGAGCAGTATTTTACGTAGTGTATGTACTCAAAGGAACATAGGTTGTCAGAATGAGTAATTGAAGCAGAAAGATTACATTAGGAGCTTTATCTTTAAACATTTCCAAGGTTTGTCACGAACTGTAACTGATTGGGATCAAGCTATCTGTAACCTATCCTGAAAGTAGTTTCCTGTCATTTTAGGCTGTTTGCGTGTTAACCTTGTTATAATGTAATTCAAATTTCAACATAGAAAAGATGAAGTTCAGTCTTTGTTCGTCTGCAGACTTTCCCCTTATCAGAAACTGCTGTGTATCCTTCCAGACACTGTTCTGTCCTTTAGCCTCTGTTTATGTACAGCATTTCCTGAATTCAGTCACAAACAGGATCACATTATGGATACTCCTTCTTTGCCTTTTATTATCAGTATGTTTTGGAACTTTGTCCTTGTGATAACAATATCAACTCTTTTTAATGACTTTATAGGATTTCATGTATAAAGCATTGTCATTTAGCAATGCCTATATTTTAATAATTTAAAAAGTGTTGTGATAAACATCTTTTACATATATTTAATGCATATTAATGTACTTATTTAGCTTAAATTCTTAGGACTTTTTAATTTTTGTTAAGGGTAGCATTTCTAGAAGTCATTTCCTTTGGTCTCTCTTAATTAAAAACATCAGGTGAAGAGAAATGTTTTCATTCAGAATTCTTAGTTAGCAACTCCGTATTTCACAACTTAATTGTAAAATTTAAATGCATGGTGGAGTCAAATATTTCACCTACACACATGCACACAGTGAGGTTCTAAGTGTGACTTGGAGCACTGATTGGTTTGTGGCCCTTGGATGAGGGGCGCCTCTAGGTCATGCTGCAGCATTGCCACATGTGGGGGTCCTGCCTCTTCCCCACCAGTCACCTCACCATCCCAGTAATGGTCTTACACAGTACCAAACCTAAAGGGGCACACTCAGTTGCCCTGCTTTCTGGAGTTTTCTGCGCTCACTATTTTTATTCTTTTAGGAACCTTAGTACCCGGGTACTTTGATGCAGTCAAGATCAGTCACTCTTTACCATGGAGGAAAAATCAGGGACAGTGTAGGCCCCTTTGGAAAAGCAAGCAACATTTTAATCTTGGAAATAGACATCAGGACTGTCGATAAATGCCTTGTTGAATGAACAAGTAAATGGATGAGAGTGAAACAAATGAAACCAAACTTTTGGCTCCTAGGATCATTTTCTACATCCCTTGGCCTGCAAACCGTTGGTCTGAACCTGCTGCCGCTGCTGGGAACAGGCAGAACGTACTGGTGTAATTGGGGCATCCATCTGGATAACGAGCTCTTGCTGGTGTTTAATGATGGAGTGGGGCTGTCACGTGGAAACTCCCAAAGCCCGCCACACTTGAGCCTTCATGTCGACTAAAAAGAAAACGTGAAGAGTTGCTGTACAGCTGACTTTAGCAAGATACAAGGTCTTCCCAGATCAATAGCTACCAAACAACAAAGGCAACTGATAAGTTAAGCTGTGATAAGCCACATAGTACCTGTGGGCTCTCTCAACCAGTGAGCCCTTTACACTGTACATCATGTAAGAAGGAAGTCAAAGATGAAATAGAGGGTTCTTTGTTTTTCCCAGATAAATAAGAGTGTGCAGTTTTGACTGCCCATCTATTTTAGTAAGGTTACCTTTCTTTAGGAAAACTGAAAGTGGGTTCATTCATAGTATGTATTGTCTGCCATGTGTGTGTGCATATTTCATTCAACAAATATTTATTAAGGTACTATTTTGTGGCTGGCATGGTGCTGGGCCTTAGGGTATGTATCCATGTTTATATAACATTATGCACCTGTAAGTGCCATCATTTTAGATACTGCCCCAAATATCAATCTAATTTTCACCCGCTGTACCATAGTACTGAATTCCCTGAAGAGCTGACTATAGACATATATTCATGGACAGATTTATACTGGAATATAGAGCTTTTGAGTCCTTGGTCTCTACTCAAGCTGTGCTTTGTTGAGGAGGTCTATCTATTTTATAGCACTTCTTGATAATTTTAAAAGTGCCTAATACTGAGGTTGGAGCATTGGCTTCGTGGTTACAGTGCTGGCCTGACATGCATGAGGATGTGGGTTCGAACCCCAACACCACTGCATAACAAAGTGTCGGAGCAACCAAAACCACATGGAAAACTAAGTAAAATTGATTCTTTCTCTCTCTCACTGCCCTTTCTCCTAAAAAAACAAGGGATAAACAAACAAAAAAACCGCCTACTACTGTGATAGACACCGAAATGAACTTGCAAAAAAAAAAAAAAAGGGTAAAGCATTATGTCAGTACCCGTGGGTTGATTTATCTGGTCAAGGAATCAAACCAATATGCAGCAGTTAATTAAGTGGCATTGGATTATGTGACCAAAAATTACATAGGCATAGGGCTGGGGCCGTGGCTCAGTGGTTGCAGCGCTTGCCTGGCATGCACAAGGACCCGAGTTCAAACCCCAGCACCACAAATACAACTAAGTGTTGGAGCAACAAATACTACATGAAGAACTAAAAAAAGTTGTTTCTCTCTCTCTCTCTCACTGTCCCTCTCTCTTAAAAAAAAATAAAAAATTACATAGGCATTTTATGAGTGCGAAAGATTGTGCTAAAACTTTGTAAAGCTCCATCTACTTATTCACATGCTTGTAAACATGTGTTCTGAATCTGAGGATATAATGTATGCATGAAGATAATGACAAAGTACTCTAAAGAGCAGCACATTAATAATCAAGTAAAAAAAACCCAGCTCATCTTCAGAATAACCTAAATTCTCTAAAAACTGTTTGGGTATCATTGGGAAATTTGTTCTGAAAATCAAGATAAAAATGAGAAAAAAATTAAAAAATGAACTTCATAAAGAAACCTGACAGGGAGTATGTTTTAATTTTTTTTTAAAGAGCCCTCATACCTAGGTATTCCCCACAAAGGTCTAGTTAGTGTTCTTAGATTTTGCACTATTAATCCGCATCATCTTGGCCTGGAGTGTTTCAGTGTCCAGGGATAAGGCCCTTAATCATTTATGCTGTAGTTCCGCTGCATGTTCCAAAACTGCCCAAAGCTGTCGTAAGTAAATGGAGGTGTTTCTTAGGTGCCCAGAAGTCCTCCCGGAGATGGTCAACATCTGTCTCAGTGATTCTTTCTTCTGTCTCCATGTAGTCAAGCTTTGTAGTCAAACTACATCAGGAAGAAAAAGAGAGAAAGGTGACAGCCTGTGGATTGTTTTGTCCACCTCTCATTGGCAAGGATTGTATTCAAGGGGTACAGGGAGAGTGGATGGTTTGGCACAGAATGGAAGCAGACAGAAGATAAAGAGGTTGGGAATGAGCAGTGGATAGGTGACCAACCTTTCCTGCCACAGCTAAGTTCTATACAGGTAGAATTCAATTAAAATAAAAACTCAGAAGTCTGTCTTGAGGGCTGCCTTGCCTCTGCATCATCAGGTCTCCCTTCCTTCCTGTGTAATACAAGGGGCTTACATATGGGTGATCTATATTTTAAGGTGTTTTTTGGCTATAGCATGTAGGGTTTCTCAGATGCTCTTATGATGATTCAGAACTGTATATTAACACGGGACACTTAAGGAAGAAGTACTGTAGATACTTTAAGTTCTTAGCGTGCATCGTCTCATATAACCACACCTCTCTGAGGCAGGCACTACTATGCTGTCCATTTTATGGATGAAAGAAACAAGATTAAGGACAGATTGAATCTCTTAAGGTGCCACCTTAGGTCGGGGCCAGCTAAAGATTCATTCCAGAGTGTGGCTGACCCCAAAGTCCTTTTTCTTGACCACAAAGCTTTAGAATTTGCATGGCAGCCTCCCATTCTCATATATTCCTTTCTTTTTTCAGACTTGGTGTGCTTCTCATTCTCAAAATTCCTAGTCTGACTAGAGAGTCCTCTCTCTTGTGACTTGATTGTTTGCTGTCTGATTTGAGTCTGTAGAGTAACATCTCAGCAAGACCACAGAGTTGACTGTTGATGCTTGAATCCCACCTCTGCCATTTGGAAGGGTGTCATGGGGACCATGTTAAGTGTCGTATCTTCATGTGTTCAATTCTTCCATATTCGTTGGGGAGAGTATGATTTGACTCAACAGCTTTCTAAACAAAAAATGAATGAGATATTACCTGTGTCGTACCTACCACAGTGTCTGTCCACGTATTAGATAGTAGATGACCATTTGTGAAAGTGGTTAAAGGGAAAAAGAAGCAAATAAAATAGTAACTGAAGTGGGATTAGTCAGCCAGTACTCAGTGGTTCAACAGGAATGCCTTTGCATGGATTTCTTTCATTCTTTGTGTGAGAATTTGCTTTGCCCCTTGTGCCCACTTTGTGAACTTAAGTCTGCTAGCTAGCTCAGTCCTAGGGTGCTGCATGATTGGTGGCTCACGTGGAAATCTCTTCCCATCCTGTCCCTCATCATTTTTGGGAGTACATGGTATAATGCCTGTTTACCCTTAGGTAAATATCCAAGAGGTCCTCTGTGAAGCAGGAAGAGGGAGTCTGGTCTTGAGGTGGCTCAAATATAAGATAGAGATTGTGGTAGGAGCACAGGTGGGAGGGTGGCTTGGGGGCTGGGGTACACCATTTATTCAACATTCCTTCATTGCAGATGAAGATTAATTCCAGAGCTCAGTGAAGTAAATTCCAAGCTACCACATTCATCCAAAGGTCAAAATAAGACTTATGAACAGCATAGTTTTATCATTGCTAGGTAATTATTTTCCTTTCATGTTCCATTAATATTTCTCATTTATCTTAGTCAAAATAGTGCACGCATACATAATAGACTTCCAAACAGAAAGGAAAGGTAGCTGAAGAGAATTAAGAGTTGCCCTCCCTTCCCTGCCCTGGCCTGCTAGCCTCTTGTGCTTGTGATAATGCCATCGTGAAGTTTCTTATAACTTTGGACAAAAGGAAATGATGCACGTGTGGACATGCAAACAAAATGGGACACAGAAAACCTTCATCATCTTTCCTTATATAATGATATGGTGTTATATACACTCTTCACTTTCTGCTTCTTTTGGATCATAGTATGTTGTGAAGAACACAACTGCCTAATTGTTCTTCATGCCTGATCATCAAACTTTGCATTGATGAACCAAAATGGATTTAACCCTATTGATAGCACATGGGTTCTTTCCAGGGCTTTTGTCCTCACCCCATTCCTCCCCCCTGCCAGCACTGGAGACCGAATGCTGGGCCCGGTGCACTGCACGCTGGGCAACCACTGCCGCAGAACTCTGAGCCCAGGTCCAGGTTTTGTGTTCATGTGCACTGCTACAAATCTTGCGCATGTTTGGGCATATTCCTATAAGTCTGTCTCCAGGGTGGATTGATGGCAGCGAAACGGCTGGATTACAGGGTTTGTGAATTCGGCACTCTGATGAAAGGTTGTCGCAGGAAACTTACAGCATATTTTCCCTCTCCAAAACCAGGTCAAAGAAAAAAATCTCTTCTTCACCTCTGTTCCTCGATTCCATGTGCCTGTCTCTCAGTAGCCTTGCTCAAGAGTTTGAGTGGCATGCCTGTCAGCTGGATCTTGGACCATGATCTGGGCTTCTGCCTCTAGGGCTTGTCTGGTGGGACAGGAAGGAAATGAGCTGTGGTGAACATGGGAGTTCAGTGTTCTGACAGCCTCGCCCAAGAGAATGTAGCTGGACTGTTATTCCTAATGTGTGACACCTCGCTGTGGTGTGGGGGTGTGTCTGGGGATACAGCAGTGTTGTCAAATGTTCATTTGATTATTTTTGCTTATATTCAATCTCATCTAGTGATTGCCCTGAAAAACCGCATTGTCACAAAGTTGATCCTGTAAACCAGACATCACTTCCTCCCTCCTTACCCCGCAAAGATCTAACTGTAATTTTTTTGAACCTCCAACTCACAAGAACTTACACTTCTTTCCACCTTCTATATGAATTTGTGATGTGCACTTTTGTCTTTCTGTAGTTTTTCTGCCCAGATATCTTTGTACCCCATCAGCATGATTTGCAGTTTCTCCACATCTGTCAAAACAGCCCTTCCCTAGGCATATGTGTAACTTAGTGGTGGACTGGAAAAGAGATCTCACCTTGGAGGACGTCTTGCAACCGTACTGGTTGGCTCTTCTACAACTCCATCCCTTCTTTGCTCTCTTGCCCCTTTGGAGAAGTTTTCTCAACATCTGTGAAGCTTTGTGTCCACCAGCATGTATGCCTCCAGTGTTTTAGTCTTAACCTTGATGGTTCAAAAGGCATACTTCTGTAGCTAATTTGATATGTTCTCATAAAGATTTTTTTAAGGAAAAATAAAAATAAAAAAGAAAGCCTCCATATTGTCACATCCTTTTTCTTTTTACCATGTAGTATCATGTTTTGAGCATCTCCTGCACTAAGAATATTCCCCAAACTGCTTTCTGCGTGTTTTGCTTGTGTTTTAATGGCCAGTATTGGCTATAAGGTCTGGCAGAGGAATAGCATGTGAGAACGAACCCAGCAGTCTTTATAGCAGATGAAAGTGTCGTTCTTGGGGGGAAAGGGACACCTGGGCGTAAGTTCAGGTCCTGCCATTTACTCACTGTTGAAGATAAACAATTTATCTTTTTTCCACCCCAGTATTGGGTATTGAAGCCAGGGGTGCCCCAGCCCTTCTTATATGTTAGTTTGAGACCGGGTGTGACTAAGTTACTGAGACTAACTGACCTTGAACTTGCAGTCCTCCTGCCTCAGTCTCCTGAGTTGCTGGGACTACTGGTGTGCACCATCTGCTCAGCAGCAACTTAGGTGTTGATTCCTATTTCAGTAATGAAAAGGGGGAATATCCATCATGAATTGTTTTAAACATCAGAAATGACAAGCATCACATATCTGGTATAATGCTTGGAAAGTAGGAGGTGCTCACAAAACAGGAATGGTAAGACAGTGAGGATCATCTACCTTCAAGCTGAGCATCCTTGATCCTAAGTTATAACTTCTGTGAATTCCACAGGAGGGAACACACTGAGGTTGTCACTTTCATGATGCCAACGTCTCCAGTGCCCATCCCCAAGTGAGGGGCCTCGGGAGAGAACCTTGCAGTTGGCCACTTAGCACATTTTCAGCACTCAGTGGGTGCTTAGTGCTTGGTGCTCTATTGACTGATTATTCTTTTAGCTGAAAATTCACCTCCCTTCTTCCTTTCTGGTGATAACCTAAGGAAATAGAAACTCATTATATTAGAGAATGTTCGGCTTCTTCCCTGGAGACCTCACTTGAGTCAGCTTCCTGTATTTTGGCGTGAGACCTGTCTTCGTTTTCTTTTCTTCTACAGTAGATCAGTCCTTCTCATTTCTTTCTCTTTTTCAAGTCTTTCTTTCATTTTCTCTCCTACACATGAATTCCCTCCTGTTTTGCGTGAAATCCATCTCTGGTGTCATAAATGCCCTTATTTCTGTGTGATTCTCCTGTCTCCTTTCCCTCCTCATGATAAATTTGCCTTATTTGAAAGAAAATATCATTTGTTTCCTTGCATCTGATCTGAATAAGAGTGAAATGTTTGTTTAAAATTAATGCTTCGAGCAAAGAACCCTCTCTGTTTACTTGACTTGCAATATTTTAATATTTAACATACTATGATGTAAAACTTGTGGAAGAAAAATCTCCTGGTGTGATCTGGTTGCCTAACAATTTACATTGAGCTGTAATATTTTATTTGCTGTAATTACTCACTGACAAAACAGACTTGAAATGCAAAAATACAGAATGCTCTTGGTTTGCATTTTATTTCAAAATGTGGAGAAACCCTCCATTCTTGAGAGAGTGCAGAAGAAAGGTAGGCCAGCTTAGTCAGATACCCATCTCTGCAAACCAACTCTTCAGCAGCAAGACTCAAACCAGAGAGCAAGCTGTAGGACTTCCACAGAGGCCCTGTGATGTGGATGGGAGGTTGAGGGCAGCGCCCTGGGCCTTCACATTCCATCTCTGACTCCAGAACCTCACTGCCATTTTATATAGGTCCTTTCACTGTGTGGCATGCATGGCTCCACTCTTAGCCCATTGAAGTACTGTAGATGAAAGGTAGCAGTCCCCTGGGCTCATGTTAGAAAACGTCCAGCTTTGGAACTCTTTCCCCCTCCTGTTATTTGCACTCTTGAAAGGCACGTGTTTGAATGGGCTTGTGGGTCTGAGTGGAGCATGACAGCCACGCTGTGAGTGTCAACCAGCAGCTCCTCACTTGACTTCCTGCAGCGTGAAAAAGCTCTTCCTGCTTTCAGAGACAGGAGCACTCAAGTACTGCAACTTGGGTTCCTTTGCACACCCCCCAACCCACCCTCACTTCCAGTTTAACAAATGCAAAGTGTGTTCTGTGTGTCTGCTGATCCTGGGGATTGAACCTAGAGGAGCGTAAACACTGAGCCACATCCTCAGTCCTTTTGATTTCAAGACAGGGTCTTCCTAAGTTGCTTAGGGCCTCACTAAATTGCTGAGGCTGACCTCAATCTTGCGATCCTCCTGCCTCAGCCTCCTGAGTTGCTGAGAATACTTGGTGCGCCGCGGTGTCCTGCAAGTGTTTCTCTTTCTGAAATGACCCATAGAGTTGTCGCGTTGCAGGTTTTCAGAATGTAATTAATAGAGGAAATAAAAAAAATGACTCTGTAGAATTAAATTTAGCAATTTGCCAATCAAAACAAACAAAACAAATTTTAGTATCACCCTGGGGGAAATTATATTCCATTTTTTATACAGACAACTGTATATCGAACCCTATGGGTTAGAATCTCATTGCTCTCCTAACGGAATGCGCTTTAGCTTTCGTGTAACTTACTCAAAGTACGTGGTGCACTTTTAGGAGAAAATATGGAAAACTATTTACCAAGGACAGTTAATAGGCCTTTCAATATTTCTGGCACATAAAGTCATTAATGCAAAGGATTAATCATTACATAAACCACGTGTTACCAGGATTTGGGGAACGTCCTTAGAAATATAGAACTGTATTAGTTGATACATATTAAAAAAGATAGCTTTCTCCAAGCAACCAATAACACAGGATTTAGTGATCATTAGTTAGTCCCCAAGAATTGATTTTTACTATCTAAATTCATTTTAATTTTATTTTTAAGTAGCTGGAAAGTTGACTTTTAGGTTGAAGAATTTCTTTTCAGAGAAACATTTTTCAAATAACATGGGTAGATTTCAGCAAAGTTTTTTTTTTAAATGATAATTAAATTTTCCAGTTTATTCTTTATTTTGTTTATGGTTCAAGAAGATATAGAGTTTCCCCTGGGTTGATAATACCACTTATTGCTGTATTTCTTCCAATAATAAGAAATTGGGTCATCACCACCAATTTTTTCTTCCATATATCTGGGCATGTTGTCTATCAAAAAAATAAAAAAGGAAGAAGAAGAGCTCATGAAGCACAATATAACACGTATAAATTACAGTTTCTCTTTAAAGATTGCACATAACATTGCCATCTTGCAAGGCTCTGTTGAAGGTATGCTGTTTTAGATTTAACATATAAATAATAATTTCTGACGAAGGGAAGGGAGATGTACCTCAAGGGCCCCTGGATGCAGGAGTAAAAAGCCATCAAGAACTGGGGAGGCCCTCGAGGCAGCCCTCATGAGATTCATGGTCACAGAAAGCCTCCGATCTTTTACCCCCTATGCCTGGGTTTCTTTGCTTACATAGTTTCTATGCCTTCAGAAGATCAGTTTGTAGTCAACCATCCCCGTCTTTCTCTACCATGAACTCTCTCCACTTAAGCTCTTGCCACACTTCCAAACACAATTAAAAATTTTCTGTTGTGTTTTATTCAACATTTCGGTATCTCATTGTAAGAGGGTTTTACAAATCAGTTATGTTTCAGGCCCTCTTAGATTGAAAGCATCCCTAGAATCCATTCTATAAACAGTGTTCTCTTGGTCTCTCTGAGTGGATTGGAGTTGACATACCTGGTGTAGATCATCTTTTATGTCTCTTTACAACAAAGCTTGCTGGCTTATTTATTTATTTAATTTTATTTTGTTTATAGTGGTGCTAGAGATTTAACCCAGGGGCACTTAATTGCTGAGACACATCCCCAGCTCTTTTTATTTTTTATTTTGAGACACGGTCTTCCTCGGTTGCTGAAGAACTCAGTAAGTTGTCAAGACTGGCCTCATACTTGTGATCCTCCTGCCTTAGCCTCCCGCATTGCTGGGATTTCATGTGTGCATTTTAAGAAATCGCTTTGAAACCAGGGCACATGTGACTTCTTTGATATGGAAAAACAAGAAATATTGTTTCTGGTTACAAAATTTGCATAACACAAAATTTATCATCTTTGCTGTTTTTCAATGTAATGTTCATTGGCGTTAGTACTTCCACTGTGTTGTTCAACCAGTATCACTTTTCCATTTCTAGAACTTTGTATCATCCTGAATGGAAATACTATACCCAAAACGCAAAACCTCTTGTTTCCTCATTGGCCCAACCCCTGGTGACTTCTGTTGGACTTTTCTGTCTCTCTGATTTCGAGAGCCCCATGTAAGTGCTGTCATACAGTCTGTATCCTTTTATGTCTGGTTTATCATACCCCGCATCATTTTTTCGAGTTTCATCCATATTGTAATATGTCACTATCTGCTTCCTTTTTATGGCTATATAATATTCCATTATATGGGTATGTTCCATTTTCTTTATATAGGGGACAGCATTTTAAACTGGGCTTCAGGACAGGAGAGGTAGGGCAGTGTTGCTCGTTGGCATGCAAGTTTCTGAAGCATCAGACCTGACAGGGTCACGTTGCATATCTCACTAATATTCCATTTACTAGTAGTATGACCCTTGGGATTTGGAATTTTGAATTTCCCCTAAACTACTGCTTTGTCATAGCCTACAAATGTAATGAAACCTCTTAAAGGTTTGTTCCAATGTTTATATGAAATAATGCATTAGATGTGGCTGACATGGCACATACTAGGTGTTTAGACAGTGAGTTAAGTTTTCCTCCCTCATTAACCATCCTTCCACCCTAGAAGCACCCACACAGGATGAAGAATGAGGACAAACATAACAGTGGGTGTCTTTCTCTGTGGTTTAGAGGGGACAGAAGAACTGAATTCCCAGGGCATGGATTTGGGGACTGTCAGGCAGGGTTGACAAGATCTTCAGACCAGGAAGAATGGCCTAGGGGACCTTTCCCCCTCTTCCCTCTGTCCCATGAACTGGAGGCAGCTGGCTTCCTGGTTCTAGTCCATCTCAGAATAGGCAGGAAGATGTGTTTTTCTCTGTGCCATGCCCCAAACACCTTTTCCAAGATAAAAGCGCATGCCCTTCTTTCAAACTGCTTCTGCTGTTACCCATGAAAAAATCGTTTTGATTCTGATGAAAAGCAATTTCAATCTTCCTACCAAGATAGCAAAGTCTCTTTGAGAAGGGCTTTCGCTTTCCTGATATCAGGGTGTGAAATCTGCATGACACGGAGAGACCTGCAGTGGCATCATGTCTCAGCACCTGGCTGGGAGAAAACAGTGAGGGACACATCTTCTTGTGCTGCGCTTGCATCCAGCACAGATGCTCGGAGTGTGCTGGTGGCCAGGGCACACTGCGGAGTGCTTCCTGTGGACAGTAGAGTCAGGGTGGTGTTGTGGGAGGAGAAAAAAGAGCACTGCGGACGACTCCCCCTGCCCCCTTCCTGCTCCATTAAATGGTTGTTTTCCTGCAGAAAACCTTTTCATTCTGAGGAAATCCAAAGTTATGGAACCAGAAGCAAATTAAGCTTTCCATTCTCCTAACACATCCTGGGAGGTGTTGTCTCTAGATTCCATTTTCTCTATGTGTCTGAAGAGTCGTAGGCAAGTCAAAGAAATAAAGCAGAGATATTACACTCTGCGCTCCCGCCCCACCCTGTCCCAGGAAGCCCGTGTTCGTGGAAGCTGCGGACACCGTCAGGGCATGCAGATGTGTTGCTCAGACGCCTCTGTCCTGAAGAAAGACACATGTGAAGGGGCCAGCCATGAGTTGCATTTAGAGGACACGAGAGGCTTGGTTGTGCGTGGAGTGGTGATTTATGCATCCTGAAGCCGTTGCTTCCTTTTAAGGATTTGAACCTGTCCCATCCTACCCATCTTGGCCAGCTGCTTGGACTGTTTAGTGAGTCCTCCAAGGCCACTAGTTCTGTATCCTCAAAGCTGCCTAGAGAGGGTCTAGGCAGGGTATGGAAGTGTTTATAAGCTCTGGAATCAGATCTGACCCTTTGGTTTGGGCTAGTCATTTAACCTGTCCGAGTTAAAGTTTGTGTCCCTATAAAATGATGCTAAACCTGCTCCTGTCCAGCGAGTTGGCTCCAAGTTTGAGTGCAAGAGCTTTCCCTAAGTGCTGTGTCTGGTGTTTGCCGCAGTCGGTGCCCAGAAATGTTAGTTTTCCCTCTTCTCTTCCAGTCTGCAGTATAATTTTCACTGGTGCAGATGCTAAGGCATTTACGATCTGTGCAGCATCATCTGTATGATACGGAAATTGGCCAGGAGCCTCAGGAATGCATCTGAGAATTAGGAAGAAGAGAGCCTATCAGCACACACTTATCAGCTAGTATCTTTTTACCCTTTCTAATTAAAGGCTTTCATAGTACTTGAGTTGTTTTTTTTTTTTTTCTGATTCGTATGTGTTGGATTTTTTTGTTGTTGTTGTTTTTTCCGGATTCACGTGTGCTGGATACTGTTTGACAGGCATTTTCGTGTGTGCTAAAGCCTAGGGAAAGTGACAAAGAGAGGCGCAGCCACCATGTTATGTCCCTGTGTGGACGGTGAGATACCTTCTGAGGAAAGCTGATGGTGTGCGGAGCACCTCAGCATCAAGAGTCCGGGCGTGTTTCTTGTCACACGTGAAAAATGTTTCAGATATGGCAAAAAGATAAGAAGTTACATTATGGTATGTGGGGGTAACCTGCACTTTCTAGTTCCATCGGCAATCATAAGGTGATAGGGCATGAGCTTATCTTGTGTTGGGACATGGTCCTCCCAAGTCACAGACACGTGCATGTGCGTGTGTGTGCACAGTATTATTACCGTGACCTCAGTGTATACAACAAAGTTCACCCTTCCTCCTCCCCTTAACATGAAATAAACAAATACAGAACCACAGATTTCTCACCAGTGACAGGTGATGAAATGGCATTATTGGTGAGGTGGTTAAAGATAGAATTTAAAAACTTCTACACAAAGATTTAGTGTGTGTTATGGTTTGAACATGAGATGCCCCCGTCCCCCCAGAGCTCACGTGTGACAGTGTAGAAATGTGGAGGTGAAATGGTTGGGTTGTAAGAGCCTTAACCCAGTCAGTGAGTTAATCCCTGATTTTGGAAAATTTAGTGATGGAAGCTAGAAAAAGCTTTAGATGGTTGTAAGCGGAGTTTAATGGGCGATTTTGGGGGGAGCTCAGAAAACAGAATGCCAGGAAGACTGTGGACAGTAAAGACAGGGCTCGTGAGGTTTCAGAGCAGGAGGCGGACTCTACTGGAAATTGGACTAGAGGCCATTAGCGTTACATTTTGGCTAAGGAGTTATCTCCATTTTGTCTGTGTCATGAGATTTTCTGTGAGTCTGATTTTAAAAGGGATGGACTTCTTAATCTGACAGAAGAAATTTCTAAGCAGCATAGCATTCAGGCAGTGGCATAGGTATTGCTGGTGGCTTTTAGCCAAGTTTATGGTGAAATTCAGGACCAGAAAACACAGCAGAAAGATTTGAAAAACTTGGGCCTGAAAGATGGGAGAGGAACTGGGGCTAGGGAAGGTGCTGTTGTTAAAGACATTACCGGCCACTAAAACTCGAAAGACTTTGCCCAAAGGCAGAAAGAGGCTTGAAGGCATCTCAGGAGTTGGCAAGACTACCCGTCTCAGGCTCAAGGGAGTAAAAATTCCTTTAAAGAGACAGGGGGACACCCTCCTTCCACAAGGGGGCCTAGGATGGATTTTCAATGTGCCCAGCCACCCAGGCACTCCGAGGCTGCTGCACCGTGGTCCCTGGAGGCTTGGCCACTGCTTGAGATGGTGGCAGGCCTTGGTGGTAACCATGAGGTGCTGCAGGATTGCAGGATGCTGGAGTTCGGGGGTCACGGAGGCTTCCACCGAGATTTCAAAGGAAGGCCTGGGAGGCAGGCAAAGTGCAAGCAGGGTCAGAGTCCCCGCAGGCAGCCCCTGAGTGATGCTGGAGATGGGAGCAGGAACCCGAAGCTGCAGTGGAGACCCCTGAGGTTAAGAAATGCCGGTGTCGTGGAACACCAGCTGAGGAGAGCTGCAGGGATTGAACCCAGAGGAGCCAACAGAGAGCCCGGTGCTCTTCAACCAGCAAGGCCATAGGGCCGGGGCCACACAGCCCTTAGGACAGAACGTCAGGGGGCTGCCTGCTCCAGTGCTGGCCCAGCCTTGCTCTGGTCCCTTCCCTTCTTGTATTTCTGAATGGACATATTTACTCTGTACCTTTATATATTGAATGTATGTAACTTGATTTGTTTTTATTTTTATTTTTACAGGAGCTCATACTGTGAGTTTCTCTTGAGTCTCAGTGGAAACTTTGGACTTTTGGGGGGCAATTTTGGAACTGTTGAGACTATGGGGACTCTTGAAAATGGACTAACGTATTTTTCATTGTCAGGGTGTCATGAGCTTTTGGGGACCAGGGGTGGAATGTTATGGCCTGAATGTGACATATCCCCCAAAACTCAGGTGAAATGATTGGGTTATAAGAACCTTAACCCCATCGGTGAGTTAATCCCCTGGAAGAGCTTAACTGGCAAATGTACGCTGGTAGGGTGTGGCTGGAGAAAGTGGGTCATTGGGCTGTGACTTTAGGGTATATATTTTGTGTCTGGCATGGAGTTTCTCGCTCTGCTCCCTGGAGCCAAACCTTCCGCCATGATGTTCAGCCTCACTTTGAGTCCCCAGGAATGGAGCCAGCCTTCAGTGGACTAAGACCTCTGAAACTGTAAGCCTAAATAAACCCTTCCTCTCAAAATAATTTTCATCGGGTCTGTTAGTCACAGCAGCAAAACGCTAACTAAAACAGTATGAGAGGAAGTGTGAAGGTCTTAGCAGGAGTATCAGCCACCTCCAAGATGGTGAGGTGGTGCTTGCTGACTTGCTTTCTGTGCTCAGCTTAGCCCCCTACCCAACACCCTGTAAGTGCTCATCAGTGCTGGTTTGGGTATTATTGGTAAGCACATCAGACAAAAACTATGGTTTTTCTCAGCATTAGCTTTCTTTTTAACCAATTTTTTAATTTGGTTTTTCATCTGGTTTTTGTTGCTTTGACACTTGTGTCTATGGTGCTGGGATTTGAACCTGAGTCCTCACACACTCCAGGCACTGGGATTTGAACCTGAGTCCTCACACACTCCAGGCACGCCCTCCAACTGCTGAGCCACCATTCAGGTCTGCAACTTATTTTTAAAAGGGACATGTTTCTTTCTCTTCCTCTATCCCTGCTCCTCCCTAATCTCTCCCACTACTAATCTCACAGGTGGGGGACAGGATGACCTTTCTTCCCTATCCTAGGCAGAGTCACCTGTCCTTGAGCACATACCTACCTCAGCATCTCAGTATTCTCTTAAGGGAAAATAATGTGCAATTGTCAAGATACTGCATGGACTCCCTCATTTCCTCATTCTGAACTGGTAGCCATTCAGATTATTCAAAACCATGATGCTCTTGAAAAATGTTACTGGGGTAGGTATATCAGACCCAGATCATTTCCTTAGCAACAGAATCATAGAATGCATTTACATCTTCCTGCTGTTAGTAGAAACTTCTTTTTTTTTCTATCTGACCTTGATTTTTTTCATTTACCTCATATACGTAAAGAGTATTTTCCAGATTCTGCTAGAATTTTTTTTTAAGTTTGTGATTTAATTTTATTCTCAGTTACCTTTCTTATTTCTTTGGCTTTTGGCTGTTACTATTTCTTTCCAGTAATTGTTTGCAAACTTGTCATTTGGTTATAAAAAGAAATCTGAATTGAATCCAAAACTTTTAAAAATTCTATAATTAAAAAAGCTAAATAGTTGTATGTAGAGTTATTATCAAATTAAATTGATTTTGCTCCCTGTAATTTTTTTAGTGATTGAGCAAAATTATTAAATATGTTCTCCTTTCAAATATATGTGGGTTTTTCCCCCTAGAGTAATTCTTTGAAAGAATAAAATATGTATGGTTTCTAATTTACATGTATGAAATGCCTGATTTAAGTGGGGCTGTGAATAGATTTATACTATGCAAGAATATTGAAGGAGAATTTATATATATGTGTATGCTTTTCAGAAAATGCTTTTTTATATTGAATATTTGGGATTTTTAACCCTTTGGACACCATATAAAGTTTATCAGGAAACGACTTTATACAGGAGGTAAAATGATGGAGATAATGTGGTAAGAAACATAGATGATAATTAAGCATGGGGAGCTAGACTGCACCTGATCTAGGGCGAGACTGGAGACAGAAAAGCCAGGTCACGTGGGGATTGTATTTTAGGCATAGTATTAATTTTCAAGTGTTTTGGATGTTCAAGGGTAACAAATAGAAATATAGGATCCCCAGTTAGCTCTGGCTTTCTGATAAACAACAAAAACTTTGTGAGCATAAGCTATGACCCAAGTACAGGTTGAGCATTTCCTAATATAATAATCCAAAATCCAAAAACCCACCCTAAAGTCTTCATTGGGGGCCCTCCTCTTGCCCTCCTTTCAGCAGAGCATTTATGCCATGTGTCGAAACAGCTTGTCATCTGTCTCCTCTGCCAGACTAGGCACTTCTGAGGATGAAAATTGTATCTTCGCCTTTGCTGGTTACCTGGCATCTAGCCCAGGGCCTGAAGCATTGGACAAGCTTGGTGCCTGCTGCTTGAATGGAAGCCTTAAGTGAGGTCTCTTTCAAGTAACCCCCCGGGCCAGTAAACCACATTCTTTTCTCTGAGTCGAATTTCTGGGATATCCGTTGCTAAGAGGATTATCTATTAAGCATTTCCAGCTGTCAGGTATTATGAAAAATCTTGTAGGTATCTGAATCTAGGTCTCTGTCCTTAAGGAGCTCATCAACTAGTTGAGAATATGAGATAACCCAGAAAAAGAAGCCAAAACCATAGGAAATGCAATGAAGAATTTGACGACTGGTAGAATTAAAAGACTCAGGGCTGCTTTACCTGGATTCCGTGGTCTGGCCGCACACGGATGCATGGAAGGCTAAGGGCTGAGGTCCGTGAACCCCCTGGAATTATGTACACAGGGTGTCATGCCTGTGCATTCTTTGGATAAGAGAATCTCCAGCTTTGATAGATGGAAAATAAGCGCAGTACACATTAATGATGGACTAACGATCCGAACAGGAACGGTGAAACTGCAAGCCAAGAGTGGAAAGTGTGAAATGTCTCTCTAATTCATTGCTGCAGTAGAATTCTTAAAATAATAAGGGTAAAACCTGAGGAATTATCTCATAGTTAGAGATTTACATTCAGTGAAGGAAACAGGGAAGAAAGTGACAACGGACGAATTGAGAGAAAACATTGGAGATACGTATTATAACCAACTGGAGGTTGATATTGATGGTATACTCTTTTGTTCCTGGTAATTTGTAAACAAAAGATATGAAATTTAAAAAGCTTAATGGGAAAATGAAATAAATAGGCAGTTCATGGAAAAAAACCTTGAATGACTAATATGTATTCAGAGGATGTTCTCTTTTATTAGTTTTCAGAGATGAACATTTAAATGACAACTACTACCCTCCAGCCATCAGATTGGCATAAAGTAAAAAGGTCATATAATAATAAGAATTAGTGAGGATGCAGAACAACTGGATTTTTGAGAGTTGTTTGGCGTAATGAATTATTGGAAATAATGGGTCTTCCTGCTGATGAGAGAATGGAGAATTGAAATTATGGCTTATGCTTATTATAGAGCACTTATCATTAGGAGGGATTAAAACCTGGAGCAGCCTCTGCCCAATAAAAATGTGATGTGTGCCACATCTGTGATTGACAGGAGTTAGTAGCCACATTCTGAGAACCTGTTGAATGTGGAAGAATCCAAAATGAGGCTTTCTAACAATGAAGCCCTCACCATCCTGCCATTTGCCCACTGTTGGATTTTATAGAACATTAATGTGCCAACTGTTAAAGGCTAAATTGTATTCTCCTGAAAATTCACATTGAAACCCTAATCCTTGGAACCTCAGAATGTGAATGGGTTTTGAAATAGATTTTTTTTTTTTTAAAGAAAGAGAGGACTGAGAGAGAGAGAGAGAGAGAGAGAGAGAGAAGCAATTTTTATTTAGTTTTTTTATGTGACCTTCATTCCTCAGGCACTCCATTGTGTATGTGGTGCTGGGGTTCAAACTCGTGTACTCGCGCATTTCAGGCAAGTGCCGTAACCGCCGAGCCACCATTCTAGCCCTGAAATAAGATGTTTGAAAAGATAGATTAAAATGAGACCGTTAGGATGGGCCCTAATCTAATTGACCAGGGTCCTTCTAACAAGAATAGCTTAGGACACACAATGAGACACCAGAGAGGAGTCCACACACACAGAAGGCCATCCACAAGGCAGAGAGAGAGACTCTGGGTGAAACCAAACTTACCAACACCTTCATTTTGCAGTTTTAGCCTCCAGAATTGTGGGAAAATAAGCTTCTCTTATTTGAGCCACCCAGTCTGAGATATTTTGTTACAGCAGCCCCGCTGAACTAATACACCTACATTTAAAAATATAATGGGCTAGCTTGAGGGGTAAGATGGCATTGAGAGCAGAACTCTGGAGTCCCCTGGGATGAGCCTTAAACTGAGCTGCACATTGCTAGCTCTGAGACTCTTAGACCCTTTCTTTCTTGTCTGAAATGGAGAATAGTAATTATACCTGCCTTATGAGTTATTGGGAGAGTTAAATGAGTGAATAGATGTTATTGTCACATAGGTGTTCATTATCTGATCGCTAGGCTTGCATGCGGTGTTCTGAGTGCCATAGTCTCAAATTGCCCATGTAAAAATGCGTCTGAGAATCAGGGTAACCTAACACATAGGTTCATGCCAGGTGTGACCTTGAGGATCAGGAACAAGGACATTGCTCTGTGGATCTTGTGTGATTTCCCCATTATTTTCAATGGCTTACTCTCCAAGACCCTAGATTTGAATTAACTGCTGCAGTTCCAAAATTGAATGATTTATTTTGAATTTTCTTTTAGGCATTAGCACTGACAATGTGTAGTCAAAATGAGTCTGGGAGCACTGAGACTCGAACAGCCACAGTTCACAGACATAAGAATGAGTAGTGGCTGGGCATGGTGACACATGACTCTAATCCCAATGGCTTGGGAGGCTGAGGCAAGAGGAACAGCAGTTCAAAGCCAGCCTCAGCAACTTAGCAAGGCCCTAAGCAACTTAGGAAAAACCTGTCTCAAAGTTAAAAAAAAAAAAAAAGAGGGCTGGATATGATTCAGTGATTAAGTACTCCTGGGTTCAATCCCTGGTGCAAAAATAAAAAGCAATAATTCCACAGCATGGTGGGTAAGTGCCAGCCTTAGAGAGAAGTAGCATCAGAACAATCTGGGTAGAATTTATTATATCTCTAATTGTTTTTCCTTCTAGAATGAATTGAGGACAGGTTAACCTTTGCAGAAGAGTGTTGTATTTTCTGGAGCGTTACTGTAACCTGCCTGCATTTAAAAATACCACAGGTTTTTAGGAACATGTCACTGTGGGAATGCAGTGTCCTTAGTGGCTTACGTTGGTTACCTTCCCACATCAAGCTCCAGCAGATAAAAATGGGCACTTAACATTCAGTGGATATGCTGAGAATATCCCTGCTTAAATGCAGCATTTCCTAAAATTACGTAACCCTTGTTATCTTGTGTACATAAAAGGGGTGGTTGGATCTGAGAGAACTGTTGACTAGGGCAGATAAGTCATATAATTCCATCTGAAGTACTTATGCCCTGCATGGAGAGAGGACACAATCAGAAATCTTGGACTAAGTTCTTGAGTGTCTCTGATTTAAAAAAAAAAAAGTTACCAATTCTGTGTTTGTACAGCTACAATATTCTACCTATGCACATTACTGGTTTCCTAGGGTGATTTCCTGCCTTTCTCATCCCCTCCCCTCTCTTCTCTTTCTCTTTGTTGGGATGATTCTCATTCAAGTGTCTTCTCTCAGCCAGTGGCTATTTCTGTTTGTCTTTTTTATTTTCCCCCTGGAATTCGCGAACAGTCCTGGTGTCTGTGGAAGTGAGGGGTAACGAGACTGCCTGGAGATAGTCATATACACTTTAGACAGGTGCTGCGCAAGCCTCCGCAGCCAGCTTGCAGAAGCTTCGTCAATTCCAGCTTGTGAACACCGAGGACGGGCTGGCCTGTGCAGAGCTGCCAGCCACTGATTATTCCATCGACAGACACAGCTGGCTTGACCATGCTTGCTGAATTGATTGGTGTTGTGTTAGAAAACCACCTGTTTATTGAACACCCTGTGTCTGCCTGAATTCAACATTGGTTTCTGCGGATTGGTCAAAGTAGGCATATGTGAGGTAGTTTTAACTTAAAAAAAAGGAAAAAAAAAAAGCAAGGGAGGTAGAGGGAACCAGTAAATGTAGCATGTAAAAAGCTCAGAACAGCTTTGTTTAAATGGCTCTACTGTGTTCTTGATTTATATACATATAACCCAATACCTGCCTGGAATCAGTCACATATGAAATATGAGGTAGAAATATAAGGTAAATCCATACATATGTTTGGAAAAATATAAGATTATCATAAATGGTGGAAGGAATGGATTTTAGAAGGACATCGGGTTTGGCAGTAACCAAGACTTAGGGTTTACGGTAGAAATACAGAGTCTACACCCTCACACTCCTTCCTGATCCACATAACCAATGGCTGCTGGCCCTATCTGATTAGGAGAAATCCATGCCTTTCCAACCCTGCTCTCCTCCCAATGTGATCCTCCTTGGTAATCATTCATGTCCCCCTGCCACTTCCTTAGCCCCATGATAAAAATTTTTTCATTTCTGCATCTTCAGATCAATCCAGTTCTTTCTACCGTGGAAGCATTTGTATTCCTTGGAAGGGGGAAGAAAAAAGAGGGGGAGGGAGGGAGAGGAGAGAGGTTTTTTAAAAAGTTATTTTAAATTATGGCAAAAAGAAACGCACTTAGCGTACAGTTTACCATCTTTATGATGTTTTGTTCCCTAGTACCTCCCCTTAATTTTTGTTTTTAGAGAGAGAGAGGGACAGTGAGAGACATATAGAGAATCAATTTTATTTAGTTTTTCATGTGGCTTTTGTTGCTCCGAGTCTTCGTTGTGTAGGTGGTGCTGGGGTTCAGACCCACGTCCTCACGCGTGCCAGGCAGTCACCGTGCCCGCTGAGCCAACCCTCCGGCCCCTCCGCTTAGTTTTAAATGTACATTTAAGTAGTTTTATGCTGCACATTTTTCTGCCCCATATCTCCAGAACTTTTTCATCTTGTAAAACCAACTCTATTCTCATAGCAACCCCCCCCCCATCTGTGTTTCTCCATCCTCCCTCCCTCCCTGCCTCAATGGCCAATAGGCAATTAAAGAAGGTAGATAAGATTTTGGGCCAAAGTAGTTTCAGTTTATCAGCATGCTCATCTTGACATTCCTACGTGATGAGTGTTGAGCGAGACGACTAGTTGGTGGCACTAGACTTCTTTCTCATGAGCTCGCATTATTCACAGGCTCTGCACGGGACTCTTCTCAATATTTTCACAAAATGTGAAAAGAAGGTTAAGTGACCCAGGATAGGCACTTTTGTTTTTGATAATTTGTCTTTTAGAAGAAAGCTTAACGGTAGTGTAGTAAGATGCATGGTCGGGATTGGAGCCTTGCTTTCTTCATTTTCTTAATTGTGATCAGGTACCAGGAAGAGCCTGTGGCAGATGAACCCCTGGTTTGCCTCTGGTAGGTTGGTTTCTGTGCACGGACTTCGAGATGCGGCCGTGTTCTCCTTCCTCCTCCACCTCCATTGCTGTCACTCATTCTAGGTGACCAAGGCGTTCTGGCAGAAGAGAAGGGAGAGCACTTGTTGTGCAGTATCGTGAGGAGCTGAGCCCTGTGCTTTTTTTGTTCTGAAAGTGTATTGAATGCTATTCCAGGGGTTTCTGGTTGGTTTGGCAGTAGTCTTCTCTGTTGAGAAGTGTTCAGATATTGTCCCCAATCTTTCTTTGCTGCCAGTGGTAAAGTTTAATCAAGGAGTTAAAACTTTTAAGTCTGCTTCATAAAAGACAGCTCATCTTGCAACATACTTACTCTGTGATAATTAAAGAGCTGCCTTTTACTTATCCATTAAACTCATGTTTTTGTGATTTTAGGGTTTTAGTTGGCTGTAAATCTACTCTGAACTGCAAAGTAGCACATGCAATCTGTTTAGGACTGAACTTTTTAGCAGAAGTCAAATAAAAAAAAATCAATTTAGCTGGTTTTGACTTACAACAGTTAAAAGAAAAATTGAAAGTATTGGATTTGGGATAAATACTTTGCTTCACAGTTTGAGGGTCGAGTGGGTGTTAAAATATCACTGTGTTGGCCTGTCATTTGTATTATTCTGTTTTATTATTTTGAAGCCATGAAATCAGCCAAATAATTAAGTGGGCTGCACGTTGTCTATTTCACGTAAAGGACCATTAGGCTCTTTAACACATCAAATCTGAATCAATTGGCTTAGAGTTTTTATTTTGTTGTTGAATATGTTACTTCAGAAGAGTAGACATGAGAAAAACCCAAACAATTCTAATCAGTGCCAGGTTTATTGCTAAAGCATCAGCATTAGTCAGAGCTTTTGGGGAGAATAAAAATATTTCATCCATCCATACATAACATCAGCCAGTTTCCAAAAGTACTGAGGTTGAAAGAGACACTAGTGCTCAGGGCTTGGGAGCATGGGGTTAATTTTTTGGACTTCTGGTTCATATTTCACCTTTGTCGTGCATTAGCAAAATACTTTTCAAGCCACAGTTTTCTCATCTGTAAAGTGGAACTAATAATACCAATCTAATCTTGTGAAAATGGTTCAGAGCTGTACATGGTACCGGCCTGGCACAGGGCCAGAAGCAGTGCTGGAAATAGTGGGAGGTGTTCTGACTTGTTATCATCAGGCGAGAATGATTGGCCCGCTTCATTATTTCTTCACTCAAGATTGTGTTAAAATCATTATCATGGTTAAATGTCCCGAGGAAGTTGGCAAGACCAGACTGGTCATTTCTTTTCCAACTCAGTTGGTGCTCACTGTTCTGGGCTGAGGAGTTGCAGGCCAGCTCTACCTAGCGTGGAAGTGTCACTGCCTCTGCTGCTGCTCGTAAGCGTCAGGGTGAGGAAGCATGGAGCAGATGCGCCACTGCTTTTACACCGGGAAAGTTGGTACTGTGACTAGTCCACATTTCTCAGGATGCAGGGGCTGGCACAAAGAGTAGACAAATTCACAAGCACAGAGATTCCGGATTCTTATCTCTTTACACCCAGCACGTAGTGTAGCACCCGACACAGGGTGCTGATCAGCTAAGTCTGCAGTCAGGGCATTAAACCCACATTTTAATATTATTTTATCAGAGAAATGTATGACAATAGCATCTTTCCCCCTTTGACAAATGGCTTTTTAAAAGTCAGAGGCTTTTTTGTGGGTCACTGTTACAGATTGAATTGTTTCCCCTCAAAAAATACTTAAATTGGACTCAAAATGCCTAGAACCTTAGAGTGTTGACAGTATTTGAAGAGAGGGTCTTTATAGAGGTGATCAAGCTAAAATGAGGTCACTAGAGTAGACCCTAATCCAATAGGACTGGGGTCCTTTTATAAAAGGGAAATTTGGACAAATGGATACACAGGAAGTCTGTATGATGAGACGGGGAGAAGACAGGCATCAGTGGATCAAGGAGAGAGGCCCCAGATGCTTCCATCGGTCCCTCAGAAGGAAGCAAGCCTGCTGATGCCTTGATTTTGATTTCTGTCTTCTAGAACTCCTAGACATTAAATGTCTGTTGTTGAAGCCCCCCGTTAGGGCAGTCCCCACCAAGCATTCAGTCCTGCGAAGAATGTACTGAAAGAAGGACTACTAAGGAAGGAAAAAAGTAAGACCCTTAAGGTTCCATTTTCCATTCAGAATGTTGCTTCGCTGTAGGTTTATTTGTAGTGTACTTTTCCAGTGTTCAGAAATCAAGGGGAGCAGGGAGCTGCTTCTAATAACTTTCTAATGCCTTCTCCTGTGGGATTGATCAAGTGCAAAGAGTTCAGAGTAGACCTGGAAAAAATCCCTGTCAGCCCTCTCTGTGAGAGGTGTGTTCGTGTGCGCTTTTGGTAACATCTAAGTATGCTGGCCAAAGCGAGCCTCCTCGGAGGGGATTCCGTGGACAGACAGCCACGATGGCAGAACCATGACACCAAGGAGTGGCCTTTTACTCATGTGTCTCTTCAAAACGTGAATTTTTCCAAAATAGCAGAATATGTCCCAGAAATGGAAATAAAAAACAGGAAGACTAAAAACAAGATATTTCTAGAAAAAATGTTTTTGAGTAGATTTTTTTTTATTAAGAACGAATAAATCTTCCTAACCTATCTTCCTCTTGACTTTTGTTCCAAATCGCATGTATTGTGGAAGGTTAGAAGAGGCCATTTGTAGTCATGATGAATAAAAGCACTAAATAGCTGGGAAAATGATGGCAGAAAACAGTGGAAGTTGGATTTCTTTCTTTTCTGTGCTTCCTGCCTGGGTCTTACTTGGCATCTTCTCTCTTTGAGGGCGTCTCTTCTCCCTTCTCACTGTCATCTTTGCTGGTTGACGGAGGTGGCCGTCACAAACTGATCAGGATGTCAGAAACAGGACACCATCCGGCGGAGGAAGGAGGAACGCAGTGCTCCTTGCCTTAGCCACTGATTTATGGGTGAATAGGTATGTGATTAATTAACTTCAGACTTGTTTTGAGAGGCTGGATCCCACCATGGTGGTGATTCTAATTCTAGGCCTGCCTGTACTTTGACACTTTCCTCAAGTGTAAATTATTAGTATCTGAAAGAAGTCCTTGACTCCAAAGGAAAATATTAAAGAAACAAAAGGAGAATGGGAGTCCTTCTGGGTTGATTTTCTTCTTCTCCTGAGAACTCGTCTTCAGGGACACATTGTGGACACCCCTTTGTGGGGGAGGCTTGGTGCGTGGCTGAGTGTTCAGTCTCCTCCCGTAGGGCAGGCATGGGTCAAGGTGCAGGTTGCTAATGCAATGGCTAAAAGTTTGTGTTTAAAAAGTATTGCACATATAGGTAAGAAGCCCTCCAGAGAGATGTTTTGGATTCATATCTGACACCCATACTTTATCTCCTTTGTAAACCTCCATTTTTAGCTTTTAGGAAAAGCTTTTGGGCCAGGTTTTATGAGTTCCTAATACAGTTCGAAGTCTTGGGGTGGTTTGCCGCTCACCTAGAACTGAATTCAAGAAGCTCTGCTCCACTGCTCTAGTAATTAAAAGGAAATTCTTTCCTGAATCTGAGACAAGATGCAACTCATTTCACCAGACGTATTTTACCCCTCCTCAGTATTAGCAGCCTAGAGTTGCTCTAGCATCATCCAGGTGCCAGCAACCCTGGCCTAGATTTTTTTCCTCTTAGTTTTCTCTCCACCATTCCCAACTCTTGATGACATAGACTTAGCCTCCCCATTTCTGTGTGTTGGCCTCCTGACCAAGTGCACAGATCCTGAAGCCCAGGAGAGCCAAGAACCAGGCTTAAGTTAGAGAAGGGCAAGGGAGATCGCCACACAAGTGTGTTAGGGCTTTCGGCATGGCTGGGGAAGTTTATGTTAAGAAGAGAATGTGAGGAAAGACAGACATTAGCATTTATTTAAGGCTTCCAGTTTTTTTAGACAGTAACTTCCACAGATGTATTTCCAGGCGTCATCTTATGAACTACCGATGCTTGCAGATATCGTTTGTGATTGTTTGATTGCTGTAGGCATTTTTGCTCACTGTTAGATTTTTACACTGCATATCTGGTTCTCCATAAATATTTACTGAATGAATGAAAAAACGATGACACGGTGACTCCACTCTTTGATACAAATTTGTCAGCTCCTATTATCTCTTCAGCCTCCCAGATAAAAACAGTTGACTCCAAAAACTTAAAGACTTTGTCAAAGTTGAGACTCCTCAGAGGTGGCAGGGCTAGTGTTTGTAACTCCTTATTTGGTTCGAAGGTCTCCCATGAGACCTAACTGCTGAGACTCCATCTTCTGCCCTCATGCTCCAATTGTAAGGGTTTTGAAATCAACATGCAAGCACTTATTAGGACTGTCTTGCTTTTGTTGTCTCTAAAATGTTTCTGTTCCAATAACAGATTTGGAAAATAATACAAATTGAAAGTGAGTTGCTTGCTTCATGTGACTTTATTCCTGTGATGATCCAGCTGCTAAATATCTGTGCCCACATTCATTGCTTGTTGGATCACCTGCAAGCTCTGGCTTACCCCAGCCCCACCTAACCCCCAGTCACCTGGATCTGTGGACGCTGGGTCCTGAGACATCATCCCAACTTCTGTCTTAACTACTTTATATTATTCTTAGTGACAAAGTCTTGGGCCAAACATGATCATACACCAGACCTCTGTGAATGAAATAGATTAAAGTTGGACTGTTCAGATGAATGGAGAGAAGTGCTCAGGGATCCCCCAGCTTGGCTGATCTCCTCAGCTCCTCAGAAATTCTTTTCAGAACAGAGTTTAACATCCACTGACCTAGAAATGTTCTCAATTTTATAGTTAAGAACACCAGGTCCTGAGAAATGAAGTGTGATCTGCAAGGTCACAGAATTATTCGTGTCCCGCGAAGGTTAAGAAGTCAGGCTAGAGAATTTTATACTGTCAGTAAAGAGCTACTCTATAACCGGAACAGCAACAGCGAACCTAAGTCAGTGTCTGTTACGGTTTGGTTATGAGATGTTCCACACAAAAGCTCAAGTATTAATGCAGGATTATTTGGAGCTGAAATTATTAGATTATGAGGGCTGTAACCTGCTCAGGGGATTAATCCACTTAGTGGATTAGTAATCTGAAAGGACACTGGGTGGGAACTGTAGGCCAGTAGGGTGTAGCTGGAGGAAGCAGGTCACTGGGGGCATGCCCTGGGGGGTTGTAGATCTTCTCTCTGCTTCCTGACGGCCCTGAGCTGAACAGCCTTCCTCCACCATGCCCGTCCACCACAATGTTCTGCCTCGCCTCGGCCCACCGCAGTGGCGTCAGATGACCAGGGACCTAATCTTTGAAATTATAATCCAGAATTGTTCTTGTAGGGTACTTTAGTCACAGCAATGAAAATCTAACTATCCCAATGTCTATTAAGTGTCAGGTACATCAGGCCCTGTGTTAAGTAAGGCCTTTGCACCTCACCCTTTATGAATCTTTTTAAGTTGTTGACAGAGCTGCCTTTATCATCCCTCCTCTGTGAATGCTGATGCTGAGGCGAAATGCCTGATCTTGCTTACCTAAAGTCACGTGGCCAGAGCCTAGAGCAGAGGTCTAACTCAATGTAACTACTTCCCCACTTACTCTCTCTTGCTGTTCCACCCAAGGCCCTGAATCTTCTCATTTACTTAAATAACTCCCATGACTGTTTTGCTGTGTTCTTCCCAGTCCTCTTCCCTGCCATTGATGCAGAATAATGGCTTCCCGGAATTCTTCCTTCACTGACAGTCATGTTGTGTATGTCCCCCCGTATGATGCTGCTGAGAGTCACCAAGAATTGCGTGCAGTTACATGGATCTCAGTACACCTTTGAGGTCGACGCCTCCTCGTTGTGCCTTACACCTGACTGTGTCACTCAGTCAGTGTGAAGCCATGGTAAAGAACCACTGTCCTGGGCCATGTTACCCACAGGGAAAGCATGACCTAACATTTGGCGGCATTCCTGTAACAGAACTTCCAGGTAGGTTGAGAGAGTAGCCCTGTACCTGCCTGTGTTGAGAGATCGTCTCAGGCAGCCAAAGTTATTCTATATTATCCTTAAATAGATGTCGGCCTTCTTCCTGGTTCCATGCTAAATTCCCTTCTCTCCTCACAGCTAATGTGGAGGATGTATTTTCTCTTCTGTTTGTCCAGGGAACTGACCGATTGTTAGAGTAGATATGACTTATCCGGATAAAGATTATTGTCGCATTCACCTTTAGTATCTAGCATGGTATTTGACTTATAGGAGATACCTGGTAAATATTGGCATTTGATTATTATTTTTCCCTTTCAGATAATACTGCTGATTACTTTTCTGGATGTAGAAAGTGATATAAGTGGCTAAGCATAAACAGATTGGATCTTTGAAACATGTGGCAACATCCTAATTTCTTCTCTCCTACATACTCTTTTCACAGTGTGGTGTATCAACTTCACCAAGAGGTGAAGTCTGTTTTCTCCACTTGAATCTGGGCAGATCTTGACCAATGGAATGTGGTAGGAGTTGTAAGGTTGGGTCCTTAACGGATCTTTGACTTTCTTGGTTTTATCTCTCCCTGGTGGAGTGTGACTTGGGAAATCTAGTGCATTGTATTAGAAATCTGGCCACCCTGAAGCCACCATGCTTAAGAGTGTTGAGGACACCTTATAGAGCTAGAGAGGGGTGACCCAAACTGTATTCCCATCAGGGGCTCCAGATACATAATAAAGCCCTTAGGATATCCCTGCTCTTGGCAATGATGTAGCTGCAATCTTGTAAAAAACCCAGAGCCAGAATCTTCTGATCCATGCACTCCAAATTCCTTGACCCACAGAAACCATGAAAGATAATTCATGAGTTCTGTTACTTAGCTCAGAGTTTTGGGGTTATTTGGTATACAACATTAGAAAGCTAGAACTGTAGCACTGTGTGTGTGTGTGTGTGTGTGTGTGTGTGTGTGTGTAGTCTTATAAAAATTTGATAATTGTAAAGCCATGGTAACTGTTTCTTGATGAATATTAATTTTCTTCTCATATTGCTTTCTTTTGCTGGATTGGTACCTTCTAATATAAATTCTTCATGAGCAATGAGCATCTTTTTAGCTTAAAATGTATCCTTTTCATTTGTCACTGGAATTTCTCCCTTAAGAATAGTTTGAGCAGCATTCCAGGTGTATAATGTTTTGCACCTCAATGAAAGGCATAACTCAGGAAAGCAACCATTGAACTATTGAGTATTTCATAGATATTGCGACAATATTGAAATGGAAGGGAAATGTGCTAGTGACTGTCTACAGTCATATCTGAAAATATTGTTTAAGGTTACTTCTTTTATTTTGACAAATTTCTAGAGAATGGTTATATTTGAGGTAAGTATTAGCAGACTCTTAGAAAAATATGTAATATTATTCATAATGTAGTAGGCTCTGCAGATTCTGTATGAATTATAGCAGTGGTTGATATTCGTAAATAGTCGCATTTTATTCCTGCTATATTCTGTTGAATCAGGTAAGAAAGATTTGATTCAGATCAATAAGTATGGCACATAAAATAATAAAGTCTTTCAAAAATGTAAGAGTATAAATTATGTGTGCTTGTGGCAGCGGTTGAGAAACCAAACATAAAAGTTTAAATATTATAGCTTGAAAACCTAATAATCTATCAGCTATTAAAATATAGCACAGGCAATAAGTCATTACTCTGAAATTTAATAAGATTGCAAGGTGTTTGGGTGTTTTTTTTTCTTCTCAGTGTAGTAGTAGCTCTGAGGACAAAGTTGCAGATGTACTTGGTCTTAAATAAGTTACATGAGTTAAACGATCATCTGGATGATTTATCAGCTCTGGCAAGACTATCTACTGTGTGTCTGATCGTATGGTTAAATAAAAATATACTGTGTGTGTGTACACACATGTGCATGTGATTCACCTTGTTCCAGAAAGGGTCCAATTCAGATGATATAAAGGGTAAGAAAAAATAAAAGTAACTAGATTAGTGAAATGGAAAAAATACACTAAGGTCAGTTTGAGAATGAGTTTAAAACTTCCATGTTGCGAGTTCTTGTTTATGGTCCCTTAACAGTGGACCATAGCATGGTGACATTGGCACTTTCCCCATCCCACTGATGTTCTTGAAAATTGTCAAAGATTTAGCACATGTTCCTCCTTTTTTACCCTCTCATGGTGAAAACCAAGCTTCTTTCACTAGGACCTATGTCTTTCAGAGCTGGAACAGGAAGTGGAGGTGTGGTAAAGGGTACACTGATATTTCTGAATACTGGTGACTGTGTTAAGTAACTTAGAAGCTTAAATAGCTGGCGTTTGTGTAGTGGGAAGTAAAAATCAGTCTTAAGATATGGCCTCATGTGTCTTTGCATGGGGAAAGGTGAATGGCGGGTAGACTGGTGGTCACTTATCTTCTGTTTAGATTTCTTCCTGTCTTTGTGTGCAACCTGAACGTAACTGTGTAGAGGAAGTGGATGCCCGTTGAATAGGATTGGAAGGAAAAGAAAAGAAAACTTTTGTGGTTTAGGGTGGTGAGATTATGGGCTCATTTTTTATTTCATCGTTATGATAATTTTAATGTTATTTTAGGTATCTTTATGATACAAATAAGAAGAAAAAATAAAACAGGTTGATTACTTATCAAGTGTTACTGGCCTCCAGGGTATCTGAAGTCTGTGGAGATGAAAATCTCATTATGCAGACACCCTTGCTGAATCTTTCAAGCAATGTTTACCCAGCTAAGCACTGTGGGAAACTCAGAGTCCCAGCGGAGACACTATTCTCACAGAGTCAAAGGGCCCGAAGAGGTAAAATAACGTGTTCTGTATGTTAACCATGGGAACAGCTTCATTTGAACAAAAGGAATGAGGGGTGTCTTAGGAGGTAGATTCACACTTAGCTTGGGACCCAAGGAGATAAGAAGTCCTTGATGGTTTCAGTTTTTTCCTCCTTCCAGACATATGGTAGAATTTCACCTCTTATGGTTTGGTGAGACCCCATGACTAGATATGGCAATGAATTATGTCCCTTTGAACTAAACACCTAATTTCTGATGCAAGCCCCCTACACAGTTTTCTTTTTCCTCTGGAATGGCTCCTCACAGTGTGTGAACACCCTCAGCCTAGACACCTGCGTAACCAAGGTAGATGGAGCTGCCACAGTGCAGAGAGAGCAGGCAAGACATGAATATCTCAAGTTTCTGAAATTTGAGGGTTGCTTGTTATCACAGTAGCACTTAGCTTAATGTAATGATATAAAGTGGAAAGAGATTCAGAGCAGAAAGCAATATTATTTAAGGTGTATAAGGAAATACACAAAAAAAATGTTTTCAGTTGGAGCCTGATGCAGAGTTAGACTGATGAAAAACATGGTAGGAAAGAGTTGGAGCCAGGCACGATAGGATAATGCACACACTCCCAGCCCCAGCCACTTGGGAGGCTGAGGAAGGAGGATAACAAGTCTGAGAATACCCGGTGCAACTAAGTGAGACCCTATCTCAAAATAAAATAAAATGTTGCTTAGTGCTAGAGTGCTTGCCGAGCATGTGTGAGGAGCTGGGTTCAATCTTCAGTACCAAGAAAAATAAAGAAATAAATAAAGGTGGAGGGGACAGTTAGGACAGATCATGGCCAGCAAGCCTAGAACTTTGTGTTAGTGAAATAATCCCGTGTGATGTGGCTGGGCCACATCTTTAATTTGGCATATTATTTCACATTATACCCCTGAGCTGAAAGGATGCAAAATTTGTGTTTAAAGAAGGGGACTCTATATCCATGAAGAACGTCTTTGGTATCTTGATGGGGATTGCATTAAATCTGTACAGGGCTTTAGGCAGAATGACCATTTTAATTATATTAATTCTGCCTTACCAAGAACATGGAATGTCTTTCCATCTTCTCAGATCTTCTTCAGTTTCTTTATTTAGTGTTTGATAGTTTTCATTGTAGAGGTCCTTTGTGTCTTTTGTTAGATTAATGCCTAAGTATTTTATTCTTTTTAAGGTTATTGTGAGTGGGACGGATTTCCGGATCTTTTTTGGCAGAATCACTGCTGGAATATAGGAAAGCTATGGATTTATGAGTGTTGATCTTATAACCCGCCACTTTGCTAAATTTGTTTATAAACTCCAGTAGTCATCTGATAGAGCTTTTTGGGTCTGCTCTGTATAGGATCATGTCATCAGCAAATAGCAGTGAGGGAAGAGAGGGGTAAAGGGAGTTATCAATACAACAGGGAATACTCAACTCCCATTAGAAGCCTAGCTACACACAGACAGGCAGAGGACCTCAGAAATGTCAGTGATTATTATACATGTGTTTGTTCAAATCAAACTATAGTATGGTGGAATTACAGAGGAGAGATGTGCTTGCGGAAATGGATGAAGGGGGGTAGATCCTGGTCTAGGATCGACCTCAGCTTACTATCTCACTATGTCAATATCCATGTAAGCATGATTATGTAACAGCAGTTCCCTCTAATATGTAAGTCTGTGTCAAACTAATAAAAAAAATTATCCCTGAGAAAAAAATAAAGTTACATTGTCACCATAAAAAAGTGAACTCTCCATAATCCCTTGATCAGTTTCAAAAAGAAAAGTTCAAGTACAAATTAACAAAAACATGGTAAAAACACTTTGCCTGTGTAATATTCTGATATGATGCATTTCTCCACATGGTGGCCATTCTGTGAAATCCAGGTCGCTAGCTGTCTGCTTCCTCATTGCTGGGCCTTGGTACATTTCCCATGGTCCAGTGTCCGAGGAGGATTTCCCTGCCATGAGCAGAGGCTTAGTCCTCTGAGTCAGCTTTGTATATTCATTGCTCTCTATTATCTTTTCCCCCAGAGCACAGTGAAAATGAGTTAAATTTTATAAAATGTTTGAAGAGGTAATGGGAAAAAATATATTCTGTATGAATGAGAGGGTAAAAATAATAAAATTACAACAAAGTGAGATTGATAAGAGAAATTTTAGTTTGATCTGCATCAAACAGGCTCAATGCTTTGAATGGTTGGTAAAGTTAAATCTCATTTCTGAAGTTCTTCAACATTCTCATTTTTGACCAGGGTTTTAATATCATTTTAATGCAGTTTTTTACATATGAATTAATATAATAAATGTCAATGTTGAATAGAATAAGGTCACATTTTACTACTTTGACCAGAAGTGTAATCTTCCAAGATTCAATTTTATTACTATTATAACAGTCATACTGGATAAGGTCACCAATATTTCTTTCCAAGTGATATAATATATGAGACAGCCTTTATACCAACTTTAGTTTTTGTAATTTGGATTTATGTTCTGAAACATGTTGACAAAGATATACCACGAACATTTCTCGGTCAAATGGCAGCCTAGGGAAGATGTTTCTTTCTAATTTATGGGAAATTTGGAAATGGATAAATGGAATTGTTGACATGTAGCCTTTTCTTGATCATATCATCCCTAGTCTACAGACAATTAAATTCTGGTGATGTTTCAGTCTCCTACTTGAAAGGGAAAGGTGAAGTTTAAACACTTTTCCATAAGTAAAAGCAAGAGTTGCTATCTGTTCCCCGCCTGAATGTGTGAGCCTTCTAGCTCGCCAGTGTGTGCGATTCACGGAGTGACATATTCATTGAATCAGAAGAGTTCAGGGTCATAGTGGACGGTAGAGGGCAACTAGCAAAACCATTTACCTTGACTCTCTTCTGCAACATCCTGACCAAGCCATCAGGCCCTGCTGGCTCAGTTCCAGACATTAGGCCTACCTTATAATGTTGCCCTGAAGATTAAACTGAAGACTATCTGGAATGTGCTTAGTGAAAAGCCTCTGCTCTGTGAAAAGCAGTCATGAAATGTAAACTGCTGCTGTCATTGTTATGAATATTCTGTAGCCACCACCTCAGAAGACCGTATATTTTCATCTTTGCAGAAGTTTCTCTATTGGAAACTTGTTCTTAATTGAACTCAAAGGTACCTCTTTGTCCTTCTAAATAATTGATCTCGGGCTTGATGTTAGGGATCTTAATGATAATGATGATGCGAATAGTTGCTAATTGATATTGAGTGCTTCCTGTGTGTGCCGCTTACTACATCCAGTGCATAATCACATTTAAAATTCATTTTCTAACGTTTTAAGCATGCTCAAAAGTATGTTTCCCTTCAGTCAGGTTCTTAGGTCACCCACATTTTGCCACACTTGCTTCATTTATCTGCTCGTGTTTTTGCTACAACATTTTAAGTTTATTCTTAGAAACAGTTTTCTTTCAACTCCACACACATCAGTTTGTGTCTTTGAAAACAAAAGAAATTTCCTAATATTACTACAGTACCATTGTCATACCTAGAAAAATTAATAGTAATTTCTTGACATTATTGGTAACGTCAAGAAGTCATGATATCAGGATCAAAACAAGATCCGCACATTCTGTTTGTTTATTACTTATTTTAGCATTCCTTTCATTCTGTATTTTTGTGCCATTGTTTTTGCGTTTTAAACTGTTTCCGTTGTCCTGTAGATGGAGTCATGGTGTGAATCTGTCAGTTTGCCTTTCGTTGGCATTACCTTGTTTTTCTACCTTTTATGTTTGGCAAAAAAAAAAAAAAAATTAGTTAGCTCTAAGATAGAAGCTAGCTACATGTGGCTGTTGAAATATAAAATATTTAAACTCAAATACGATTTGAAAATCCAGTGGCTCATTCACTCTAGCCACACGTTAAATGCATCTAGTGGCTGTCATATTGGGCAGCATAAACGTGGAGAGCTTCCATCATTGCAGAAAGTTGGATCTGACGGTTGTGGTCTATTTAATGCTATTGTCAGATGTGATCCTTTACAGTAATGCTCTATGCTTCGTTTCTCATCGTGTAGGGAGTCGCAGTGTCGGCAAGCCCCCTTCTTATTGTCCCGAAATTGGTAAGTGGGGTGCAGTAGTGACAGCCTGGTCCTCCACTGTGAAGTTCTCCATCAGACTTTTTCTAAAGTGGGCATTCTTAATTTTTTTTTTTTTTAAAGTCGGCCTCTGTAGGCTGTGAGAAAAGCCTCTATAGTTCTTCTCTGAAAAATGTTCTAAAATGAGAACAGTTAAATAGATGGAAACACAAAGGCCACTGATCAGATACTGAATAACAGTTATCACAGTATTGAAGAGTAAATTTGCAAATAACAAATTACAGTTTGAATATAAACTGGTAGCAGATATACGGACTACTATAACTTTGTAATAGTAATAAATAATTGTGAAATAAATGATATTTCAAAATATTTTCAACCACTATCAAGTTATCTTGTTATATATTTAAAAAGTACCTGTGATTTACACTGCAAAAGAATCATAGACTGCAATGAAATCATAGGTACCGCTGTTATTACTGTGGTTTCTTGCTTGCATTTGTGATTTAAGGAGATGCAAATTATCATTTTGGAGATAATAAAAGTAAACATGCATCTTTTCCCCATTCATGCAAATGTCTCTGGGACCTCCATGTTAAGAACCCCTAACTTAAGCCCTAAATTATCCATTAATAATTTGAATAAATCCATAATTTTGGTGGGTATTTAAATTTGCATACTTAAATTTTTGGGAGGGAGGGGTAAATCTGTTATCCCTTTAACTTGTGAAACTCAAATTCTGTAGACTTCCCACCTTCCTATGACAAATAGTCTTTGCTATGGCTGGAAGGTTGGCCCTTGTTCCTTTATTTCCATTTTTTTTCCTTCTCAGCCATACTGTTGGCTTCGTGAATGTGCCATAGGCTGTTGCTGATAGCTCCCCAAGTTGACAGAAGACTCCACGAGTGGCCCTGCCAACAAGATCAGAATGAGAAATCACCTCCCTCCTCTCAACACCAGACTTGCATTCGCAGCCTGAAATAAAATGTGTTTTGTGGAAACAACATATCTCTGTTGACTCATCTTGAGCTTATTCTCAACAAAAATCTCCCAAGCTGTTTCCACACATGCTTCCGTGCAGTGCAGCTCCTCCATCTTTTGTTGAGAGAATGGTGGGCTGGACCTGCAGAGCTTGCCCACGGGAAGAACTTTCATCTTCAGATTTATCTGAGGATAAAACTTAGGAAGATGAATACAACCCGGAAACGGTGGTGTTTGTGGAGATGAACCATTACCTTGGAGAACAGCAGCTCGTTTTTCCTCTTTCTTCTCATTAATGCATAGTAATAATTTTGGTTTAATTCCTTTATTAATCAAACTAATTCATTTCAACAGTCATTCATTCAAATAGTAACTCATTTACACAGGCATTTGTTCAAACCATCCAGCCCTCTGTTCCCCCGTCCAGTGTTCAGCAAATGCACTCTGTCCAGGGTACCGTATCCAGGTAAGGATATGGTTGTGAACCACCCATTCCTGAATCCTGCTTTCATTTCAGCTTGCATTCTAAATAGGAAATTAGGGGGGGAAATGAGTACTTATGTTCCCAGAATTTGATACAAGCGACGAAAACTGCAAGTACGAGTCATAATGGAAGGAGGGATACTTGACAGTGGATAGATCTGCTACGAGGCAACATCTGTGTTGAGACCCATCCTGGGCTCCGAGTGCTGGTCTTAGGATCTGGGTCTGGTGACACATGGCCTCTGTTGCTGAAGAGATCGTCGTTAAAGTGGTTTTGGACTACTGGAGCATTATAAGAGATGGATACAGCTACATGTGCATTCTCTTTGTTGTCTCAAAACAAGGATTTTGGCAGGAGCTTTGCTTGTTATTATTATCCATATGCAATAGGAGAATGCACAGTGTTGATGTTACCCGTTACGCAGTCCCCTCCAGTCATATTGTGATGTACAGAAAAACATTTGGCGAAGAAAGGTTAATGCCGCACAGCCAGATTTCATGGTGCATTTAGATGTCAGGAGGTTTGGCAGTGTGCGGTTCTCAGCCCAAGCATTCAGGCGAAGAAAATGTTGCCTTTATTTTTGCAAGACAGGTTTTGGGAGAATTCAGGAGCTTATAGGTATACACTTCTTATAGAGAGTATTGGATAAATATAAGCTTTAAAGTCATTTGCAGTCCTTGTTTTTTCCCTCCCTCCTTTTCCTTATTACTGCAATATGCATTGAGTGTGACATTAGTTCTTGCATAGGCTTTAGATTTGTGGTCCAATAACCATGCATTTTATTTATTCCACCCAGCACTTTTCACAAATTTGAAGTACAGGGTGTCTGGGACTCTCTAGTACTGACCGTTCAAACTGATAACATGTGAAGTAAACTTCATAATCAATAAAGAACCAATTTTGTCAAAATGTTGAAAACTCTCTTAACTGTCCTAACTGTATAAGGAAATGCATAAAAAATTAGTAAAACCAATACTTAGTACAGGTTAAAACGTTAGACACAGCGAGAACTGAAGTACTTTATTTCTTGGAGAATGCTTAGCAAGTGTAATTGGAACAGTGTTTGCCTTCTTTTTCTCATCCTACCGCCAAAGATTCAGACTGAGCATCTTTTCTATGCCTTGGCTCACTGTCATACTCCTTTCAAGTTTGGGTCCCCTTCCAACATTTTATCCTTTGTGCTTTCAGTGTTGTGAAATATGAAGTTTTACCAAAAAAATGTGATACTTTTTGCTGGCACCACTTCCTCTGTTACATCTTCCTCCGTTTCAACATAACCGCTTTGATCATTTATTTCAGCACGTTTGGCTTCATGAAGTTCCTCTGGTGGCCCATGCAGGCTCTCTTGAATAGCAGCATAGTCTGCATTCCCAAAGTCAGCTATTTCTTCTTCAACTTCATTTGTGTTCAATTTGAAGTTCACTTCCAGGGTTACCATTTCTTAATTTTTGTTGCACTTTGAAATTTGTTGGCCAGTCCCTTCTTTTGATTGTCCATTTTGGTGAAATGGTGTATGGGTTTATCCATGGAAGACCAGGGTGTAGGACTACTACGTACTTCGCTGGCTATGTGTGACTGAGTAGCAGATGCTTGGTGAGCAATCATTGACGGACTTTGACAGAGCGGTGTGATGGGTTACAGGTCATGATGTAGATCTGCTATGCATGCACTGGCCGGTGGACTGACGAAGAGCTAGTGGTGGAGTTTGTACTGTCCTCACTTTCTTTCTTCATTGCCATGGTAACTGAAATTTAAACTTTGATATTGGGGATCTGGTGTGATTAAACTGTGGTCACTGAAATTTATGCCATGTGGATCCATGTGAAGTAAGGACTACCTGTAATTGACAGAAGCTAGTTACCAGAGAATTATACATAGCAATCCAAATTTCCAGTTTCTTTGGGAACAAATAACTACGTAGCGTTTGCCTGTGTCTGGACAGGTGTTTTCCATCTTGCTCCAGTTGCCAACTCTCTGTTGTGCCGTACATTCCTGGCCTCTGTTGCTGCACTCTCTGATGCAATAGCTACTGATGGTAAGTGGTTATGAGCTTGTAAAGTAAACATTGAAAACTGAAGTTATTAAATTTAAAATGAATTAAAATGCAATTAAAATTCAGTTATTGGGTCATACTAGGCCCATGTCAAGTGGTCAGTAGCCACATATTATTAACAATCACTATCTCAGACAGCATAGATGAAGAACATTCATTTCCATCACTGCAAAAAAATGTCATTAGTACTGCTTCACAGATACTGATTTATATTAGCTTAATTATAATGGATCCAGAGCTATCTGGATCATTCAAAAATCCCAAATGCTGTCCCTTCCAATTCAGATTACTTTTGTTTTTCTTCGTAACCGAAGTGAAACTAGATGAGACTCTGGGTGCAGCGATTTAAGCATTGCTTACTTTCTTTGAAGAATGGCGCAGGCAATGGTATCAGTGGTGATGCTAGGTAGCGACAGGTGGGTGGTGGGCCCATCTCTGATCCCTCTGACAACTGTTGGTTAGCAAGGATTAGTTCTTAATATCTTTTCTTAATATAAAGAAATTGGGAGAGAATTTTAAGATCCTTCAAGGTGCATGACAGTATAGAAATGTAAAACTCTTAAGGAATTGCCAGAACATCTCTTTTCTTTCCAATTTACTTGTACTTTGGTGGGTGCGCTTAAATATTTTCTTTCTCTTATCTACAAAATGACAGTAGTATCTATTGAAATCTCATGATCAAAGTGATACCTTTATAGATCCTTTTGGATTATGGGCCTACTAATTTAAACATTGAGTAAACAGTATAGTGCTCTATGCTGTCTGAACAGGATTTGAAAAATGACATTGGGGTGAAAAAAGTTGCACATCTTAAATGAACTTAGATATTTAAAGTCCTCTCCAATGTTTGTTTTCACATTTGTGGGTCTAATTGTTAATAAATGTGTTTTGAACTTTTCTTGCAGTTGGAACTAAAGAGGTAAAAGAAATTATAGCAAGATGTATAATTCCTAGACCCTGCTGCCAGTGATGCTTAGATTATGATGGGAAAAGAAAATACAGACAGAAATCAAATGAGGGAGTGGAGGCAGGTGGGTGAGTGGACTGTGGAAAAAGTAGAGGAGAAATAAATTTTGAAGGTGGAATGAATCTAAGTTCTAAATGATAACAGCGGTATTAATGAGACAGTATGGAAATCACTTGTTCACATAAAGGTTGCAAAGAGGATTATATTGAATAGAGGGAAGCTTTGAATGGAATTCATTTCCATTGATGCTTTTTTAAACAACCATTTGTTCAGCTTTTACTTTATGAAATGTGCTATTATTGGGTGGGGTGGGGTAGGCCACAGTAACACTCTAATTGAAGTCTAAACGTGAATCCAACTTTAGAGAGAGGATACTTGGCTAAGAGATTTAGGGGAAGTTTTTTGATTGAAGCCCTAGATTACAGAATATATTTCTTCTACTGTTACTGTTTTAGAAATACCAGAGCCTCTTCTGTCATTAGCAGTTGACTTTATTTAGAGAAAAGTTTGAGCCAATGAACCAAAAAGAAAAAAAAAAGTAATCTCTGCATACCTTGGAAGTTAGGGGATAAATACTATCATTTGCAAAGAAACCACGATCTTGAAAAAGTCTGCTTTCTTGACACACTGGTGGTGTGGTTCACTGCTGGCTTTTTAAAAATTTTATTTTCATGACAAATTGCTGCTTTGTTCTTTCAAACGGCCTGATTAACTTATTCTATATGGGAAGCTGCTATAGTGACATTTGCTGTCTTTTGCTTCCTGTTTTGGAAACATTTGGAAATCACTTGCTGCTGAGAGTTTTCACTCTTTTTTTTCCTGGTAGAATTTTCTGCATTTTTATTGTTGTAAATGATTTAGCCTATTCTTTAAGTTTGAAAGGATCACACAATCATCTGTATGTGTCCAGCTGTCTTTTGTTAGAAGAGACTTGTCTTAAATTGTTCACTGCTGAATCAGATTAAAATGACTTTAGTGTGATGCCATTAAAAATATCTTTTGTTTGTCTTTTGTGGAGAGTTTATCCTCATGCATTAGAGCACATTGCTCAGATACAGAGTAAAAATTGTTTTTTCTTTCTCTTTAGTAGTGGGTCTATTAAATTCTAAGTCAAAATGAAAAAAAGTCTGTTCCTATTTTTTATCATTCTCTTATAGACTAATTTTCATATGATTTTTTAATTTTTAATTTTTATTTTGTGCATGTGTGTTTGAAATCAAACCCAGGGCCTCATGTCTGAAGAGTACATACTCTGCCCTAGAGTCACACCCCTAGCCTGAGACTTTTTTTTGTTTTGGAAGAAGGAGCTAATTTAAATCAGTAAGTCTTCGTTGAGTTATGGAAACAAAAATTTTTTTGGAATCTGTGGACTACAGGAAAACAATAAATGAACACACACACACATACTCGCAAACGCACCCAATTGCAAGCATTTCAGGAGATGGATAGAAGATCTGGGAGCTTGGAAAGTCTTCTCTAGTTACTTCTGAAAAAAATCTATAAAACCGACAAGGGCAAGTGCCTCAATGGGGAGCTGCATTAGATGATTTCCCTTTCCCAACGTATCTCTTAAATTCAGTTATTCTCCATCCATTCTCAAGCCAAAACCCTGGAGTCCTCTCTGATTCCCCTGTCTCCTTGGCCCCCATCAGTAAGTCTTGTGTTCACGCCTCAGAATTGTGCTTCAGATGCGCTGCATGTTTTGGGCCTCTCGTCCAGGCTTCAGCAAAGACATCCCCAGCTTTCATCCTTGTTTCGCTGGAATCTTTCCGCACAGCAGGTAGAGTGATTTTTCTCAGAGACATCTTGGATTCTGTCATAAACCTCCACTCCCCATGGTGTGCGATGCTTCATTGGCTTCCTTGTGCATGGCAAATGAATGGCCAAGGCTGTCTCCGCGCTGCGCTGTTTCTTGACATTCCAGCCAGCTGGATCAGGCTCACCCCCAGCTTTGTAGTTTAGCTTGGAATATTCCTTCCCATTGCATTATTGAATTTTTGCTTTCTCGTCTCCTGTCACTTTCACAATAGCCACTACATGTTCATGTGTTACTTGCTTTTTTTCTGTTAACCTGCTAGAATGTATACCTTTGGTAGAGACAGGATGCATGTACCTGGCTGTGCTGTATCCGCAGTGTCTTACACAATACTTGCCAGGTAGTAAGCTCTTAATAAATGTTTATTGAATAAATTCACGAAAATTATACAAGTCCCTCAAAATGTTTTGGCTTTATCCTTTTCTCCAAAATTTTGGCTTTATGGATCTTCATCAGTAATTCATTTATAAAGTCTTTCATAAAACAGTTGCCGACGATCTCTCACTATGAAATATTCTCATCATGATTTTTTGGGGGGGTTGCTAACACTTTTTTAAATTTTTTTTTTTAAAGAACGTGGGACAGGGAAACAGAGAAAGAAAAAATCAGTTTTATTTAGTTTTCCATCTGGCCTTCATTGCTCTAATACTTCATTGTGTATGTGGTGCTGGAGTTTGAACCCATGTACTTGCACATGCCAGGCAAGCACTATAGTTGCTGAGCCACCACTCCAGCCCAGGTTGCTCGATTTTTGATGGAAGGTGGGCCTTGGTTCATATTTTTGTGAGAAAGCCAAATTAGCATAATTAAGACTCATGATTTTTAAATAAAGCATTTTTATCAGTATTAAAATTTTTCACAGGTTATATCATTGTTAAAATGCACAGAACAATGTTATCTTAAAATCTTTGTGTTTTCTTGAGTTAATAACTCATAAGTTTTCCATTTAAAAGCCATGAACCGTGATCTTTGGTAAGACAATTTATATTTATTTATTTTTCTATGCTTTAAGGTCACTCTGCTTTCCATTAGAAATTTAGATTTATTTTTAAGGGCTAAATGCATTTCCCTTTAAGTAAGTTGTGTATGGACCAGTTCTCAATTCTCTTAAGAAACCAATTTCTGGAACATTTTGAAGAAATTACTTAGGAGAAAGAATTGTTTCCAAGATTAAACAGTGAATAAAATTACATGTTATTTATTCTTTTACTTAATATTTATTGAATGTCTGCTGATGTTAAGCTCTATGTGAACCAAGAATGTTAGTTGAACCTGTCTGTGAGCGATCATTTCTTGTCTTCCAAGAATGTTTTATTTGTTGGGCAGGAGCAGTGGCTCAGCAATAGAGCGCTTGCCTGGCATGCATGAGGACCTGGGTTCAATCCTCAGCATCACATACACTACTAAGTGGAGGAAAAACAAAAAAACAGATGAAAAAATAAAATTAACTCTTTCTTATTCTCTTTAAAAAAAAAAAAAAGAATGTTCTATCTGCTGAATATACCCCACCCCCACGCACACACACACTTTTAACCTTCCTCTTTCCTTTTGACTTCTCATTTTCTGTTTTTCTTCCATACTTCTAGTTTGGCTGCTCTTTGTCTTTGTATGGTTTCTGAAATGTCATGTCTATATTGCTCCATTGTCTTCGGCAACTATAATGAAGATCTAAGAGAAATGTAACGCAAACCTAAATGAGCGAACTGAAAGCTAGAGTCCATGTGCCTTTTAGAACCCGATGGAGCTTGCCCTGGAAAAATCCTAGCTATGTGGGAGTTTGGACCCTAGCTCACTCTGGTCACCCTGTGGACACAGATGCTTAAGGCACACTCTCTTTATTCACACAGTGGTGAAGTGGAAGTATGTACATAGTATTGCTGTTAGGTTATTTATGTTGAATGTGATATTGTAGAAGATCCTCAATGAAGTACAAATCCTTTACTAGAGTAAACAGCTTTTCACAGAGGTTTTGAAATTATTTTAATACTAAAGAATATTATCTGTAGTTTAATAATTCTTCAGTGGAGATGATTCTTAAATATTTTTTCAGCTGCTATGTGTGTTTTATTTGTTTCATTGCAACATATCTCTAATTCTTAACTCCCAAGAGCATTTTTATAACATTTTCATATTAGAGTGTTCCTACTCCCATGTTTATACATCATGGACACACACTTTTGAGTGACAGTTAATTTTCATTTCCAGTACTCTCCTAACAAGAATTATCTACATCCCAGACACCTCTGTCTATTTCTAGGACAATACAATAATAATAGATTTTCATAATGGTTACCCAGAGACATTGCAAGATCCAGAAATGACTTACATTATAAAAAGGGGAGAGGGAGTCCTTGGAAAAAAATATTTTTATTGCTTTATAATTGAAGAATGGCAGATCCTTGGCATGCATGCTGATATCCTTCCCTCCCTAATGGCAGCCCAAACCAATAAACTCCTCTATTCCCTTCTGATCCCGATCAGGGCCTCAGAAACCTCTTTACCATTCTGGTTCTAAGCATTCCTACAGGTTGGTTGACATTAGCAAAGGAGGTAAAACCTAGTTAGCAATAAGCTTGCCCTACTCACTGTGACATGGTACCCCAAGCCCCCTGTTGACTTAAACTAACAGGGCAGCCACCATGACAAAGCATTCCTGGTTCTCTTGGAGAAAGCAAACCAGCCTTGGGGGTCTCCTACTGGTAGTTAGGGACTCTGGCCTAGAAGTAGCATCTATCATTTTTACTTGATATGAATTCATTAAGCTTCACTTAACCACAGGGTTGCAGAAGGCAGAATCCGAGCATGTGCCCAGATGGGCCAATAACCTGAAGTGTCTGGCACACAGCACTAATAACTGCCATGTCCCAGGTGCCATATTTTAACGCTCAACTTCTTAGCATATTTCATATATCAGAATGCCCTCGTTTTTTTTTTCTTTTTCTTTCTTTTTTTCTTCCTCAATATGATACATAGGACATTTATTCAGCTTTTGTCTAAAAAGAAGAAAACTTTTTCAGGCATCTCTGTATTGGGTTCAGGAGTCACAGAACATCCTTTGGAACATTGTCCTCCAATGTTCATCAAATAATGATGATTATAGTAAAATGATTTTATAGTTAAATAAATTTGAGGAATATTGAATAGCATATTTTCTTTTGGAAAGTCCGAATGTTCATTAGCACATTAAATACTCTGATAAGTAGTGAAGTGATGAAAGCTATGTTATTTCTGTGAATTCAGAGTTTCTCATTTTATTCTTTTTTAGTAGAATGCCTAATAGTATCTCTTGGAACTAATAATGTTCTGCCATATCAGCTTAGTAAATACTGTGCTATGTTCGTGGAGACTTTTATTACTTTGGGAGGAGGCATCAAAATACCTTGGGCAATCGAACCACAGGGTCCCAGCTGGTAATTTTACTAGAAAGGTATTTGACCTTAGACCTATAGTTTTTTCCTTTTTTGCTTCTTTGTTTGTTTTTGTTTATGTTTTGATCTCACCATGTAAATCTGGAAAGGTGGGTATGGTAATATTATCTGCCTTGTATTGCTGATCATCACTAGACTGTGGTGGGCAACAAGTATCATGCATGTTATTTCTTTTATCTTGTGTTTACTTCTTGTTTTAGTCAATTTTAGGAGAAAATGGCTTATTTAGGGGCTCACAGTTTTCAGAGATCTTAGTCCACAGAAGGCCAGGTTCATTCCTCAGTGCTCAAGGTGAAGCTGAACATCCTGGTGGCAGGCACGGCTCCAGTATGTAGAGAGCTCAAGGATCACATCTTGAAGCAGAACAGGGAGAGAAAGTCCACACCAGATACAGAATATATATCCCCCAAGGTGTGTCCCCAGTGACCCATCTCTTCCCGCCATACCCTACCAGTCCAAGGGGAGGGATTAACTCACTGTTTGGGTTAAGGCATTTATAACCCAATCATTTCATCTCAGCCTTCCCAAATTGGCACATGTTAGCTTTTGGAGGTCACCTCACATTCAAACCATAACACTTCTTCTTCACCCTTGAAATTTAATACAAGCACAGTTTTCCCCAATGTGATGCCAGTAGGTCAAGCAGTATAGGATTCCTTTGCCCTGAAGAAGTGACCAAAAATTATGTGAGATTCAAACCAAAGACTCGAGCAGAAAACCACCATGCTGTACACTGCCCTCTTTACTTTCTTTAGAAGCCTCCTTGTGTACTTCTCTATCAGTGTGATTCTCAACTTTGCATACAGTGCCTAGGCAAGGACACCTGGCTTGTCTTCTCCCAGATGACTACCGACTTGCCATATCTTTGGTTCTAAGGATTCCCCAGGATAAAACATGAAATAGTAGAAATGTGAGCTATTTACCTGTAATCCAACTATAAGCAGAGTACTATCATTATCCTAATCACATTGTTCTGGAATTTATCATGTTCCTGTAATCAAATTTGCTGAAAACTGCATCCAGGCCATTTAAGCTTATGGATGGTAAAGCTCTCATGGGCTCTTTACCGAGTTTCTGAAATGGGTAAGTTAAAATCCAGTGAAGGAAGGCGTGACCCAAACTGGCAGCATGCTTCTTCAGAACTGTATAATCTCGATTTTTTGACTACTATTTCTACCCTTCCTTTAGTGAAAATTTGCACAAGTGTCCACATTGTGAAGAGTAGATTATTTTGGGGGATGCTATCTAATTTGATTCAAAGTTCTTCTACAGTGCTATTAATATAAAATAAATAGAACCTTTTAAAAAGCAACTTGCAGTCCATTCTGTTGTGTTTTTTTTTTTGAAGTTAACATTAAGGATTATTTTAAACATTTGCAAGGACTGGGAGTATTTGTTAGAACAAATGATGAATTGTACAGGGTCTGCAGAAGTCTGCAGTGCAAGCTAGAAAATTTGTCATTTCACTGCATACAGATCTAGAATAGAAATGAATACTCTCTTTTTATTAGTTGAGAAGAATGACTAATTTCTCATCATATTATTTGATACAGCCTCACTCCATATTCATACATACACATGCTAATAAGCCTCATCAAAATCAATGATATTTTGATGATTTGATTTATTTTGGTGACTTTTGTGTTCTGAATCCCTAGAATAGATCAGATATAGAAAAATAAATGTGGGCAAGTCTGAGCAATTCTGAGAATAATATTCTGCTGTCATATTTAATTAATCATCTAAATCAGTACATTTCCATTTCTCTGTCACAACTCTATATTTAAATATTTGATATTTGCTATGGAAATGCTTTAAAATTTTTTTTAAATCATCAGTTATCCTTGAACAGATTTTAAACTTATCAAAATTATTTTAAATAAAAAATGGAACAACATAATGGAAATTAGATGTCATTGGGCAGATTCTCATTTGCAATGTCTCATTTTGTTCTTGAGTACACCAGACCTTTTAAATTGTTTCTTAGGGTCATGAGGCTCTAGAAGAGGCCACAAGAATGGCACAGGAGTCTTATGTTCCATGACCATTCTGATTGATGCTGACTGCCCAGAGCTTGCTATTGACAAGGACTCTGGGACCCTTCTGATTCGAGGAGAGGATTCTGTTATTGTTATTGATGTCTGTCACGGTTGGAAGACAGCGTCAGAGGTAGTGTTTTAGAGCTTTAGTTTGGGAAATGGAACAGCTTCTATTTTAATTTCATTTGTTCTCCTAACTAACCTTATGTGACTTTGAGCTAATCAGTTAATGTTTTTAACCCTATTATTTATTTTCACCTGATAATGAAAACATTAGACTAGGTAATGTTTAAGAGTCATCTCAACTCTAAATTGTTATGGCTTTGTATACTTAATAGGACAGTTAAGATGCTCTGGGCACCTGTTCATTTTCATAGAACTTTTTTCAGAGTTACCAACTGTGGTGGATGGTTATCATAATGACTCCCACTGTCTACATACTGCCTACATTTCTACTCCCACTGGGAGATGGAATTAATTTCTCTACCTTGAACCTGGGTTGGCTTGTGATTTTCTTCGACCACTAGTGGAAAATCATAGAGTTTCTCCATTTACCTGGAATGGGATGAAAGAGTAGGTACAATGAAGGGCACTGTAGAGCCAGCCTGCCTTTCAACTGAGAAGAACACTTGCATAAATGAGTCCAGGTAAGATCCACAGCAAAAGCCATCCACAGACTCATGATCGGAAAACACCACAGTGCTGTTTTAGTTCATTTCAGGGTAGTTTATCATGCAGAAGTCGACAACATAGCAGGAATCTGAAGTCAGCCGGTCAGTGGCTCTCTGAGGATAAAAGATATGAGATGATCCCTGCCAACTGGTGGCAGTAGCTCAGGTACTTTTCCCCCCACCCCATGTTGCCTCTTACTCTCCAGTGGGCTAGTTAGGCTTTTTCATAGTGCATAAGTCTCAGAGTTCCCAGAGGGTAGAAAATCACAAGTTGCAAGGTCTCTTAAGGCTTAACCTTAGAGAGCAAAACAATGACTCTTCTCCATATTCCACTCATCCAGGGAAGTCTCTAGACCAGCCCAGATTCAAGGGCAGGGGAAGTGGCCCACAACTCTTGATGGGAAGAGGGGCAAAGTCACATTACCTGCAAAGGTGTAGGATGGGAGGGATGCTTATGGTCACATCTGCTTAGTCTCTTGTGATGTAAATGATGTCGTAAGAAAGTCCATGATTTCCAAATAACTAGACAGTGCACTGAGCAAAGGTGTGCACTGGGTCTTATCACCTGAGCCATGACATCGACTACAATATTTCATCCTTTTCAGGAGTCTGGCAACTAAGAGCCAGTCACCTTGAAGAAACTGAATGTCAAGGAGGGCAAAGGGTCAAAATGTGGGCTCTGCGTTCCTGCCTACAGCTCCACCCCTGGTGCATGAGGATCCTCTGATCCTCCACGAGGATGATCCCCCTGCCCCGCAGTGAGGCCTCTGTTCTCCATGGGATGGTGCATCTCATCTGCTTTCCTCATCCAGGGCTAGGTGTTTCTCCGACCTTCAGCAGTTTTGAACAGTATCTTCATTTTTTTTCACTAATCCTCTGGTCTCTTCCCTATACAGTAGGATCTGGGAACACAAAGCAGATTTTTAAGAAGAGGCAAGGGAGATATGGAGACATGAAAGCTATACAAAGGGTATTAGAATCAGATGGACTGGGGGCGAGTTCTGGTTTCAATCTCACCCTGGGTGTGCCATCATGGAATGTTTCTTACTTCGTGCTGTAAATTTCTCATCTGCAGAGTGAGAGTTATAATAATACTTTATGGGTTTGTTGGAAAGATTTAGAAAATAAATGTACATATATAAATGAAATAGTGATTTCGGCAGTGCGAGGAACGTCTGGCAGTGTTCTTTGAGACCACCCTTAAGTTGCTAGACTAATTTCAACGGTAGACTTTGGTCCAAAATTGGAAAAGTGGTTCCAACTTCAGAAAAAATGAAATCCAAGATGAGGCAGAGAAGTTTAATAGCCCAGCGCTGAGTGAAATCCGGCCTCCTCTGTGCCCACAGCGTTCTGTCTGATTTCTGTTTGTAGCCTCCTGTCTGTGCTGTAATGATCTGTTTGCACTGCATGACAGTTTGGGACATTAGAGTGTGAAGTCTTCAAGATCAGCTGCTCCTTCCTGTTCATCTCAGCATGCTAAGTCCCCACCACAAACCTTGGACTGAGAAGAGGCTCAAGTTGTGGGATGAATGGATGAGGAGGTTGACACCCAGTTCTCTGGTTGAATCACGCTCTCATTTGTAAAGTCCAATTTAAATCTCATTTACTCTAAGAGGTCTTTGATCTTCCTCTACAATGAGAAACCTTTGTCAACTGTAAGAACTAAAATGTGACTACCTCTGTTCTTTTCCTGTAAGCATGTCATTACTAAATGGATCTCCTTACTCTAGACCATAGGAAGAGACCAGATCTCTCATGGTTACTTTTCCCATGTTTCCACACACGATCGGTACTAGATAAACATGTATGAAATCCAGTTAAGCTTAGCTCTTTGAAGTTTGTGTACACTTTGGCTAACAAATCTTAACAAAGGTGTTTACCTTACACAAATAAAACAAAGCGTGTCTTTCCAGCCTACATACGATACAGGATTTACCCATTAACTTGGCCTAAGAGTCTGAATTAAATTATGCTGCATCTGTGATATTATCTTAAAACAATCGGCGTATAAACAGTGGCAGCAGAATTGCAAGAGCTGCCTGTTATTCTTCAAAATTAATTTGCTTTCCCTAGGTAGTTTCTCTAGGAGCAAAATGTAGCAAATGGGACCCACCATCTTCAGCTAACACTGTGTTTTCTTCCAAAAGTTGATGCACTTATTTTGAGAGAACACTTTTATTCTTAGGTGAGTTTGTGAGTAGTACACTGCTTTGCCGTAATGTGTTTGAAGATCATATGCTTTGTTTTTCCAACGGGAGATGACAGAAATTCTTGCATTTGTGTTGGAAAGAAATACTCATAGGATTTTTCTGTGCAGGTCAACACCACGGCATGTTTTCTGGTTGTTATGAGTAGTTCTGAAAAGCGTCAGAAGTGCTCCATGGGGTCATTGAAATGGGCTACCTGGCTGAGGTATTTTTCTTGGAAACTGAAAATTTAAAGGATAATATAAAGTTTTAGATCCAGGATGCTGGGTTTTTTTTAAGCTTTTTTTTTTTTTTTTTTTTTTTTTTTTAAAGAGCGAAGGACAGTGAGAGAGAGACAGAATCAATTTTTATTGATTTTTTTTTTCACATGGCTTTCGTTGCTCTGACACTTAGTTGTGTACCTGGGTGCTGGGGTTTGAACCCGTGTACTTGCACATGCCAGGCAAGCGCCGTAACCGCCGAGCCACCGCTCCAGCCCCAGGATGCTGTTTTAAGATGGTGTTATAGTCTTCAGCTCAGGATGAGAGAATAGGTTCCTGAATATTTCCAATTTCCTGCTGTTACCTCTTTCACTTGTGATCCCTTTAAACCAGGAGTCGGCACTATGAGGCCCCTGGGCTAAATCTGGCCTGCGTCCTGTGTCTGTGAATGGGGGTTTACAGGAATATTCCACACATACTAGTTTTAATAGCTATCTGTGTCTACTTGGGCATATGACCCATGAATTTCTCATCTAGTTCTCCATAGAGAATGCTGGCTGACCTGCTCTAAGTCTTCCATGATCTGTTCGTAGTTTTGGCTGTGCTGGGTGATCCATTCCCATGGACAACCCAGAAGGCTTGCTGTGTATGTCCTGCGCATTTTCTCTGCACTGGGTGCGCCTCTCTGCTCTGCTACACCCTCTTTGCTTCCATCTTTGCTTCCTATTGTATGAAAATGTCTCCTGGACTGAGAGAGAACAGGAGCAACTTCTTACTCTCTAAGCTGAACGGTGCCCACATTCATCTGATGCTCAGTGTTCATTATGCAAATAAGTGAGCTAACTGTATTCCTTGGTTCCAATATAAAGCAGCATTTACATGGTTACAGTTTATCTGAGACTCTGGATAAAAACACTTCTTGGAAACTCATCTTGGAAGCACTTCTTTTTAATAATAGTAGTATTTTAAAGAATTTCAGCATTATAATTATATCTCTTTCAAGCTCAGATGGGATTACTTTACATTAAAAATAAATTTACATTTTTCAGTTCATATGCAACAGTAGTTTTAACAAGGTCACATGTAAAGGATAAACATCTTTGAATTAGAAAAAAAATTGCAGGTTATCCCAATTTTGTATATGTGATGGAGAATTAATATCTCAGTATTGTTGTGAACTTAGTATGAGGGGTTGACTGATATGAGCGTTGGTTTATCATTTGTTCACTCATCCTGTAATACTTAGATGTTCTAGCACTGAAAACAATAAAAAGAAGACCAAAAAAATAAATAAATAAAATAAAAAGCTCTCCTGGAGCTGGCTTATTTGAATATGTAGTTACCAACCAAGAAAAGTAGCCGCTGGTGGTCATGGCTATGGGAAGGGTTAAAACAGAACATTGTATGAGAGAGGAACTGGGAAGAAATTTAAACCCTGGTCATAGAATATTTCCCAGAGGCGTGGCATTGGACTTAGAATCTGAATGATAAGAAGGAATACAACCTGGACAGAGAAAACAGCCAGGACAGAGGATTCCAAACTAGGAAGAAACTCAGTGTGCTTGAGGAACAGCAAGAAGGCAGATATAGCAGGCACAGTGTGTGCGAGAGAGAGCAGGCAAAGGGGAGGCTCAGGAGGCAGCAGTGAGGATGCAGCCTGTGCTGGGCTAAAGGCGCAGGCTCCTTTCTGCTCCTGCTTGGAAGCATCTGAGAGAAGGTGGTTGATTCTTTCTTTTTCTTTTTTTGAGCCTCCTCCTCAACTGACCCTGGGGAGGGGGTTGGATAGCATGTCTGCTGCTGGCCAGCTCAACCACTCACATGAGCCCAACAGCCTGGCTCTGAGTGACTCTAGACCAATGTCACCCCTGTGGAATGCTGTGGAGTCCCCCAGTGTGGTCACTTACGTGCTGACTGGCCTGTTTGCCATTCTCTAGACACCAACCAAACAAAGATGGTGAACACCCAACACTCACACATGCCAAGTAAGCACCCCCAAACTTCCTTTTATTTCATATTGTTATATTCAGATAAGGTGATTTTCAACCAAGGATTGGGTTGTAGGAAATATGTATGTGATGGCAATGTTGTACAAAAGGACTGATGTAAATATTCACCTAAATAACAAGGTTTTGAGCCTGTTGAACTTTCCTATGACATGCGGTGTTAATAAATTGTTAATAAACACAATGCATGTACTATATACCCTGGGATGGGTAATTAAAGGACAAAGCAATTTCAGCCATCTTTATTTAATTCTTCAAATATTTTGAGTCATTAAGCATTGTATCAAGTCAGTTATTAGCATCAGAGAAGCAAAACAGGAAGGGTTTTGTGGGGGGTTGTTTTTTCTTTTTTTTTTTTTTTTTGGCATTGAACCAAAAAAACCTTTTTGATGACACCGATGTTACTAAATTTACATCAGCTTCAAAGGTGGTCAGATCCATTCCATCTTGAGAAATAGTCCAAGTGGTCCATTTTCTGAATATAGTATTCAGCCCTCATTGGATCCAGTGGTAGCCATTTTAATTATAGCCCTTTTCTTTTCCCACTCCAGTTTTAAAATTAGTCAAATGTGTAGATGGTGACCCCTAAGCACCTCCAGTCGGTGCAAAGGGTGGCTCCCAGTCAGGTGAAGGCTGTAAGCAGGGACTGCCCACCCATGCACACTTGCTAGCCAGGTTTTGGTGTCCAACCTTACGTCAGAAGTGAAGTTTGCCTGGTCCACCCACTTCTGGGCACGTGCTTGATTTCTTAGGGTACCTCAGTATTTCTAAAACCACTGATTTTACAGTAATCAATTGTTTAAGCAAAATGCTGTTCCTTTCGCCACTTGGTTCCCATGCAGGGAGGTGGCCTAACAGTGATTATGGCACTGTTGGAAGCTTGCTTGGTTGTCATCTTGCTGTGTGGTTTGGTGAAGTCAGGGACTAAGGGAAGGCATAAAGTAAAGTAGGGAGGGGAAGATGGCAAAAGGTCCCTTTTAATAAAAAATAGAAAAGCAACTCAGAGGGAGTGGAGGCTGGCAATCTGCTAAAAGGAAATGAAAGGAAATCCTTCATTTCTAAACGGTTCATTGACCCATGATAATAAAGCAGCCCTGCCAACGAAGGATAATTATCTTTTTAAGTATCAGATGCCCTGTGGGTGAAGGCCTCCCTTCTCTTGTCTTGAAAAATGAACTCAGATTTAACAAATGCCCCTTTTCCTGGTTTACCGTTGATGCGAATTTCCTGATTACGAGCTATATTAATCCCTTTTCCCCTGTTTCTCGCCCCACCTCTCCCCTTCTGGAAATCTGGCCTGCCCAGCTGAGCTCAGTACATTTCCCTTGGGCCCCAGTTCTACCAAGTGCCTGGTGGGTTGAAGCACTGGATATTCTGGCGAGACCAGCAATTGCAGGATTATGCTTTTATGAGGTCGCTTTGCTGCTTAGCTCCAGGCAGCAGCATGTTTTCTTAAAACAACAGCAAAAAGAAATGGACAGAAAAGAAGTCCAAGAGAGTTGTTCTTTCCTGCCTGCATCTGAAAAATTAAATATATGTGTATCTGTACAGACCTACCCTTGCTTACGATGGTTTGATTTAACAATTTTTCAAATCACAGTGATGTCCAAGCCAAACCTGCACAACCACTGTTTTTTTACATTGAGCAAGTATGCAGTATGAGATATGCAGTGTTTTCTTTTATAACAGATTTTGTGTTCGATGATTTTGCCCAGCTGTAGGCTAATGTAAGAATTCTAAGTACATTTAAGGTAGGCTAGGTTAAGCTCTGGTGTTCAATAGAATAGGCATATGAAATATGTTTATTGTTTAGGATGTTTTCAGCTTACAGTGGGCTTATCAGGATGCTGTAAGTTGGGGAATATCTGTACGTATATCCACATAAAGTCATGTGTATGTGTTTGTGTGTATATATATATATATGTACATATATTTGCATACATATATATCCATGACTTCAAATATAAGAAGGAACTGAGATGTTATTGATGGTGTGACAGTGAATATTACTTTGCTACTAATAAGTGATTAAATTTTTGTTCTCTGTTCAGATCAATAATAATGTAAATAAGTTGCCTTGTCTAGCTTACAGAACACATTAAAATGGTTTCTTTTGTATAAGCTGACAACTCTGTCTTGTGATTTGCCCTCAAATGTCTTCAGATTCCGAATAATAAGTCTGAGGAAGCTTTGTCATAAATTGCACAACCACGTGGAACATCTCTGTGTTACTTGTAGATGAAGCTCACTGTATGTTTTTGGAATGTCTGTCCACCTTTCAAAACTAAAATCAACTGCTATTCTGTATTCTCTTATTTCTCTAAAAAGAAATTAAAATTTTAATCATGAGAAATCTAGAGAAATCTCCTGGCTATTCCAGGAGCTTCTGCAACGTAGTGTCTTTGGCTGCTGGAGAGGATAGAGGTTTAGAATAGGGGTCAGGAGATAATAGTCCAGAATAGATCTTGCCTCCTGGTATCATTATCTCAGCAAGCACTGAAGTCACTCTGTACCCTAATGTGCCTTCTCTTAAAAGAAATTCCGTGCGCCGCAGCTTCTCCTTTGAAGTGTAACTAACCATGTTTTTAAGCTCTTTTTGTACTCTTCAGTGTTCAGTGGTTGGTAAATATTTGTTTCTTCATTCCTTAGTCTTTGAAAGTTCTGGTTCTGGGTCAGGGGATGCCATACTGTGGGTATAAACTGTTCAGTAAGAACGTCACCCAAAGGAAGCCCGGTGTGCCTTAACAGACTTTGCCACAGATGTCCTCGTGTGCCCACTGCGGCCAGTGGAGCGCTTCTGTGACCTGCGTCCTGATGAAGTGGCTGATTTATTTCAGATGACCCAGAGAGTTGGGACAGTGGTGGAGAAGCATTTCCAGGGGACCTCGCTCACCTTTTCCATGCAGGTGAGTACACAGATTGCTTAAAGAATGATTTTTCCTTAAGTCCTAGTGTTGGACTTGCTACCTCCAACATGCCATCTCACCAGGAAGGCACCTGTAGTTTTCTTCATTTACATAATAGCACAAAAAGGTGTTACTAATCCAGGGCCACTTTACTGTCCAGTTGCCCCAAAATGGACTGCATGAGAAGTGATATCTGCAGTGTTTGCGAAGCAGATGATAGTAATGGACAAAGGACTTACTGGGCACTAAGGCCTTCCATATCTTACGTTGGGTTGGACAAGCCATTTTCTTTCCATGGTAAATAGTTGCGAGCACTACTTGGCCTGAGCCCTGCCCTAGTTTCAGGGCAACAGTGATATGCAAGTTAGGTTAGACCTTGCCCTCATAGGGTTTACCTTTTCTCAACTATAAAGCATGCTGCAGTGATTGATCCCAGGTTGGTAAAAGGCTAGACTGATTGATTAGATATGCCATGCCCCCAGACACAATCAGACCTCCAGTCACAAGAGAGCTTTAGGCAGAAGTGGATCAATCTTCTTAGATGTGGAGGAGGAAGTCCCTAATGGGTGCTCAGCTGGGAGGGAGTGAATCAGCAGTAAGGTGGCATGAGCCCCTTTAGATTGCTCATGGAGAGGGCCGGGATACTGGTGCAGATGAAGTCCTTTGTGACTCTGAAATGTAATATTTTGTACCTGCCCTCTGGAAAGAAATTGTTCCAGAATGTGGAGAATGTGTCCTCAGACTTTTAAACTGAATGTTTCCCATCAGCTCTCTGCCGTAGATTTTCAAAGAGACCAGAAAAGAGGACCATCAAAGTCTATGGCTAAAAATGCTCATATGCTTCTTAGGAATAAAAAAAATTGCTTTTACAACTTTGATTGTGTTGACAGTATCTAAACTGCCTCCCAAATGCTCTGCATGTGTGTGCACGTGTGCGTGCGTGTGTGTCTTTGAGTGCATGCACGTGCATGAGTGAAAAGCATTTGAGTCACCTTTGATAGGTTCTTTGGCTCAGGGTGGGTTTATGAAGCTTATGTTGTAAACCATATTTTCAGAGAGACCACATAAAATGGGTGAAAACATCTGTCTGTATTTAATGAAATACCAGAAGAGTGCTGCTTATCTAACATGATTCGGTAGGAAGTAAATTCTGTAAGAACTGACTTGTGTATACCCCTTAGAGCACGTTCATACATGTAAGCGTTTTCAAACTGTTTTTAATATAACCCACCGCAGATACATATTTAGTTTACAATCATGCATATCCTTCCCTGTCCGTATACCTATATAGTTAATAAAACCAGGGTTTCACCAAATAGTGCTTATCTGTTCTATACATTATGCAAGTTTTTATCCTTTTACTCTATGCTTTATTTTCAATATTGGTTGCAACCTATTAGTTGACTTGATGTCCCTCCTCATGTGTTGTGACTCCAAGTTTGAAAAGCACTATAATATACAGTTCTACTTAATTCTAGCCATATCAGGGTAGGAATTCTTATGCCATTAGTCAGGTTCATAGAGGGGGATAAGATTGGGCCAATCTTTGGTCGTTCCATTTGGGAATTTCTCATTGTAGATGTGTTTCTTGTGCTGCTATCTCAAACCCACTAAGCGCTTTTGCTTTTTATTGTCGCTGGGGACCAGGCAGGTCTGCTGGTTTTCAATCAAGACAGTAGATTTGTTGACTATCAAAAACTGGGAGAGGGAACCAGGACAGGGGAAAGAATCTTGCTACAATGAACGCTCTCACTTTTCTTCCCCAAGGTCAGAATACCCAGAAAGGACTCCTCCCCTATAAAACATCCATAGTCTTGCTTAATGGATTATGGTTACAGCAGATTTCCTGGTTAGAGACTTAAAGTAATCAGCCAATTAATTAAACCACATCTGATTTAAAGATAACCAAAAGGTGTGATACTTCACCTCCCCAAACATTTTCAGCCTTCCTTTAATGCAATTAAAATCATAGCCAAGAGCAAAGAGCATGAAAAGAAGCAAGGGGGTTGGCTCACTGGGTAATTTATATCATTTTTTATACATAACTTCTCACTTACTCTGAGGCGGAAATGGAGAACTGCCTGGTCCCACACATTGGAAGCAAATGGTCCCCATGAGAATGCTATAAATTAACACACAATGAAATTGGATCTAAATTATTAACGGGTGATATTTCTGAATAAGCAGGAGTTACCATCTATCTGTTCTCACATCTGCTTTTTTTTTTTTTCTTCCTTCTTCTAGGATGGCCCTGAAGCCGGACAGACTGTGAAGGTGAGTGCTTATTATGTGCATACAAATTAATAAGGGGCAATAATGAGAACTAATAAAAAATCACAACGAGTCATTTGCAGCACATTCCTGTTTCATTATGTTACCTTCGAGGTCAGAGAGACCCTCAATGTTAGAGCCATAAATCCTGACATTATACACTGTGCCAAACAATATGTTTCCCATTAGTTTACAAGACATTTACCTTTTATAGTAAAATTATTACTGTGCGAAAGCTAGAACAGCAGCTCAATCAAGGAGTCCCAAAACAGAAACTAGAGTGCCAGGGTTCCTGGGAGGAACTGCGTAAACACAGCGCGTGAGCCCCGTGCGGACTTTGCGGGTTCCAGGTTAAGCCCAGGGCATCTTTGACACCCCTTAGTTCTTTGCACGGTCTGCTTGTGCTTCATCCTTCCGGAGTGGAAAGACAAGTTTGCAGTGGCTCCAGCTGTCTTCCCTCTCTGCTAGCCCTGTGCATCTCACTGTTCTCTGCAACCCACCCCGCACCTACTCTCCTCCTCCCTAGGTACTTAATACCAAAGTTCAAACTCAATAGAATCAGTGGAGCTCAAAAATGGGTTTTTAAGTGTGCTGTAGAGGAAAGGAGGATTTATTAGAATAGTCTCACATTGCATAGTAAAAAGAGGAAACTCCTGGCTGATTGTGAAGCTGAGTTCCAGCTCCTTTCATACAAATGCAAATTCCTGTGTAGTTAGGTCCTTTGCCTAAGTCCTATATAGAAAAGGCTTTACTTTTCTTTTGCTAAAAATAGAGGCAAGTCCAACTACCATGCCAATGTTTTGCTTTGTTGAATTAAAGTTTTATGACTCCAAGCGTGGCTTGGAGTAGACAGCATAATGTTTGGTACCAAACAATAGCAAATGAATGTGGTTCCTGTTTCATCTTAGCTTGGATATCGCTTGGGTGTTTAACACATATACTGTGGAAGTTTTAAAATAGAATGGGAAGTGCCTTTGAGGTGTTAATGACTCAAAGGAACTGCCACCAAATGTGCTACCAAACTCTTCCAATAAAAAGGACTGGCTCACTTCCTGATTGCTCCAGCCACATGATGTGCTGGTGGGGAGAGAGAGGATTGGACATTCAGCTTTCATCTTCTCCTCTGTCCATCTCCACAACAGGTTCCCAAATGTGCAGACACTAAGAAAGGATATAATACAAGTGGCTTGTTTTTTAAATTGATTCTTGAAATACAAAGCACAAATGTTTAAACCTGTTTACCAGAATTTCAAAAACTCAAGTATTCCAATGTGCATTCCAAGTCACACGGGATGAGATGTTGTATGCAGTATCTTATTGATGAAATCCCTTTCGCCACTGTAAGTGACAACTAACTGTGAGAATGCACAGTCCACATCCAGTGAAATGCACAGATTGGTAAGATGCACAAAGGGGGCGTGGCTGAAATTTATATGAATAAATAGGTCATATGATCTCAATATTTTATTTCAGAAATTTGAGGGGGTGTGTTACAATATTTGCTATACAAACAGGCTTGAGTAGAAATAGGAAGTAGATTAGTAGTTGGCAGGGACTGGAGGAAGGACTGAATTGGTAATTTCAAATGGGTATGGGTTTTTTGGGGGGAATGGTGAAAATGTGGAATTAGACTGAGCATATGAAATCCCTCTGCATTGTATTCTTTAAAAAGGTGAATTTATGATATTTAGATTATGTCTTGAATAAAATAATGCACATCTGAGAAAACAATCATGGAGTCTAACAGGGCTGAGAACTATGATCATAGAGTCTCTTGACTCCAAGAGCAACAACTCTTTGATGCCCCAATTATGTTTTTGTTAGCTCTGATGGTAATGATGAGGGATTCGTTCTTTTTTTTTTTCCTGCAGCATTTAAAAAAATTTTTTGTTTGTTAGACATAGTCTTACATATTGGAGGGAATTGTTGCATATTCTTGCATATGTAGGTATTGGCAAAATAGGGTAAGGCGGATCCTAGTCCAGGATCTCCCCTCCTTCACCCATTCCCCGATCTCATGTCTCCTCTAACACCCCTGTGCTATAGGTAGACATGAGTATATACATGCATATTAAATTTGATATTTCTGAGTTCCTCTGCCTGCCTGTGTATAGTTAGGCTTCTCATGGAAGTCGAGTGTTCCCAGCCATATTGATAATCCCCTTATCCATCCCTCCTTTTCCTGCCTCCTTCCCTTCTTCCCCCACCTTCATACTTATGGTTCCCCCAGCTTATGTGAAATTTCAACTTTGGTGAGTTTATTAATTAAAATTAGCTAACTTTCATCCTGTCATATAAGAGAAAACATTTGACCCTTAAGTCTCTGTGTTTGGGATATTTCACTCAGCACAATTTTTTTCCGTTTCCATCCATTTAGCTGCCATGATATTGTTCTCTCTAATAGCAGAGGGATTCATTCTTAATATGTAGCACCATATAGCACTTACGTACGAATTGCCAAGTGTAGCTACTATCACCATCATTATTATTTAGTTTAAGTTGATTTTTTAAAAAAACAATTGTTACTTTCTTTAGAATTCACAGATTATGTTGTTTTGGCTCTCTTTTAATTTTTTCCAACATGATGTAGAATTTCCTTAATATGAATTAGTGGGGGCATCTCAAATCGTTTGTGGAATACAATGGCTAAAAGAAAACTCCTCCTCCTCCTCTTCCTCCTCCTCCTCCTCCTCCTCCTCCTCCTCCTCCTCCTCTTCCTCCTCTTCTTCTTCTTCTTCTTCTTCTTTCTCTCTCTCTCTCTCTCTCTCTCTCTCTCACACACACACACA
>PVKS010008852.1:0-66523 GCA_004027875.1 Aplodontia rufa
CCGGGCTCTAACTTTCCCACAGGCACAAACATACACCCAGTGACCTACTTTCACCACTGTCCTTAGGGCAGAGAACCAATCAGCATCTGCCCTCTGCTCTTAACTACCCCAACCCCCATGAAAATCCCCTATAAATGCTCTTGTACACCCGCAATAAGTGGGAACCCCTCTCCGAGGACTAATTCTTTCAGTATTAAATTCTATTTACTATTTATTTTTCAGCCAATTATGCAAAATAAACTTTTTCCTCCCTTGATTTTTGCCATTAAGCCTTTAAATGCTAGACAAATCGTAATGTATCTATTTAGAGTTAGATTTGGATATACTGTGGGTATGAATAGTAATAGTCTGTTTCAAGCCTCTCTGTAAAATGTAAAAAAAAAGTGCTGTTCTGTGTAAAACTATATTGTTAAATATATATGTACAAATTTTTTTTTTTATAAATAGTACTGGATAGATTCACTGCTGAATTTCACCAGACTTTTTGATAATACATTCTCATATTGAATAATGGGTTTCATTATGACATATTCATACATGCATATAACAATTTGACCAGATATATCTCCCATTATCCTTCCTGCTTCTTCTCTGATCCCCTTCCTATTCTAATTCTTTTTCTGTTTTATATTGTCTTTTTTATACCTAGATCCCACATGTGAAGGAAAATGTGTTACTTTTGAATCTGGCTTATTTTGCTTAACATGATGAACCCATTTCCATCAATTTTCCTGCTTGATTTTATTCTTTTGTAAGACTGAATAATAGTCCCTTTTGTATGCATATATCCCACATTTTTCTTTATCCATTCATCCACTGACTGGTGCCTGGACTAGATCTGTAGTTTAGCTATTGTGACTTGTGCTGCCATGAACATGGGTATGCAGGTATTTCTAGTATATGCTGACTAATTCTTTTGGTCTATAACATGAAGAAATGTAGCTGAACCATATGGTGGTTCCATTTTCAGCATTTTCAGGAACCTCCATAGTGATTTCCATAGTAAGTGTATGCCCACAAGGAGAGGACAGAGAAAGCAGAGAGCAAGCTCAGGATTTAATTGTCAGTGACTGACATGAAAGTAGAAAGGTAACTATTAAGAAAAGAGAAGGAGAAGAGGGGAGAAGGCACGGAAGTGTAATAGGGTGGATACAAATCAAAGTACAATAAATGCATGTATAGAAATGTCACAGTCAAACCCATTAATATGTACAATTAATATGAATACTATTTTTAAATTATGGACTGGATAACACCAATTTCTTGGGACTTTGTTGTGGGTTAAATTCAAAACTTTATATAGAATTATACAAGTTATATATCATATTCTACAAATTATATCAGCCCTTAGAGCTGGAAACCTAACATTTTCTGAGATTTTTTATTTTATATCCTCATTTTCATGTTAATTTTTAGAAAGTATCAGCATTTTACCTATCATTTAAATGTTTGCCTTGCAAAATACTTCCATATAATTTCAGTGCCCAAGTTTGTTTTTCTCTTTGGTTGTATGTATCTTTGAATTGGTTCTATATACAAATGTCAGGAACTTGGATCAGAAAACTGGCAACTGGGACACATGGGATATAAACATATTGGTGGATATTCCTCAAAATTTGACAAAGTTCTCAACCTACTGGGTCTATTGAAGTGGCTTCCTCTTTACTAAGAGTTAGTACCCTGACCTCCATCTTTCACCTAGTTTCCACCCACCTCTACCCATCCCCACCCCAGGTGCTAGGAAATAATTCAGAGGCCTCTGTTCTGCAAGGCAACTTCTGCCCTCCATAGGGCCCAACTCCAAGTTACTAAACCTATAATTAGTATGAAATTTCAACTTAAACCAACTGAAGAAATGCTAGTCCTTATAAGAAAAAAATACTGAAGCTACAAAATCTAGGAAGTATATACCAACAAGAACCTGGGGAGTATATGTGGGACCAAGGTTTAAGGTGCTTAAAATTTTAAGACACCAGACCACAAATTTGGTAAGTAACATTTTCCAAAACTGTAGAATTTAACAGCCAGCCTGACTAGGACCCTTAAGAGAGAATGTGAACTCATTACTATGATGGCTCCTAGAAACATGGAAAAAGTAATGGTCCACACTGAGTGAACCTGAAATACAGAATGGCTGTGATAGACAAAAGCACATAGGATTAAAAGTCTCAGGGAAGTAAGCACAATAAAATAGATACATAACTTAAAGCCCTGCAATACAGCTGTGTTCAATTAGAAGCCAAGAGGACACAGAATTTATAAGACCACAAGAGAAGCACCAGCATTACGAAAATGGCTCTGCTCTGTAGGCCAGAGATGACAGGAGGAGATCTTGGTTTGAATACAGCAATGGAGATAATAGGACACCCAACCTCAAACAGAAGCCACATGATGACATTTTACTAGCAGAAGGCAGTGAGTTGTGATTGTCATGATGACCAAAAAGGCAGCAATGGAAGTTAAAATTGTCTGATGTGCAGAGAATTATAGGGATAGATAGCTAATAAAACATGAAGAAACTAGGAACAGCCAAGATGGGTACTACATAGCCAAGAAGTGTACAGACCCCTTGTGCCAGAGTGAGTTTAAGATAGATAACTAGAGGCCAGAATGGTGGCGCCAAAAAATAAAATAAAATAAAATAAAAAATTGACATCTCCTAACTAACATCAGGATCTGATACAATTTTCAGGAATAGAACCCTATGACTGAAAAGATGGCCAAATAACCACCCTATAACAATGTGGCACCTTCTTCATGGCATTGATTTCCCCATTCCTTATCTATAGGGAAATATGACATTTACTTGGAAAACTGCACATTGAGAAAAGGGGCATATTCAGATATTTTGAGAAATACTGAACACAGATTGTGAATACCTAGAGAACTGACACATCTGAAAAAGATGTGTCATCTAAGAGAAAGAGGGTGTATATGGATTAGGTAATAAATGTAGTCCTGGGAAAGGTCCAGCTTACAGTGGATCTCCTAGGTTTGCAGACCCATCCAGGGACACTTCCCTAATTCCGATGTATAATTAGTATTGAAACATTTGGCAATTGATCCAAGCCCCATATTTGTTCTTGGTGTAAAGATGCAGTACAGCAAAGAAAATCAAGTGGAAGCTCCTAAAACTTTTCTCTCCCATAGTCAAAGTAGTAAATAAATGATGTCATATCCAAAAGGAATAGAACATTTAAGGATCTAAAAGACACAGGAATGTTGGCTCCATACTATCCCACTTAATTCACAAGTTTAGCCCTGCAGAAAATGAATGAATCCTAGATGAGAATAAACTACCAAAAGTTCAACCAACAAATAGTCCTAATGACAACTGCTATGCCAGATGTAATCTATTTGCTAAAGGTAATATGATCTGAAATACATGAATAAGCAATTGATGTGATTAATGTGTTATTTTAACTCAATCATAAAAGACAGACCAATTCACACTCATACAACCGCACAACATTATACATTTAACAGTTCCAAGGCAATATTTAGCTCATGTGTTCTATCATAATATAGTCCAAAGAAATCTTTGTAGCCCAAGAGATTCTTTGTTCATCCCAAAAAATAGCACATTGGTCCATTACGGAAATGATGGTATATATTCATTGGGCAAGAAGAGCAAGAACTAACTAGGATGCTGTAGTCCTTGGAAAACCACATATACTCCAGAGAGGGAGATAAACCTTAATATTTAGGACTTTGCAACACCAGCATATTTTCAGAGGTCCAGTGGTTGTGGTTAAGGACATAATCCAAGTAAAATACAAATTAATAAATCTTGTAGGAATCAGGGGACAGGAGAAGAGAGGTAGAGGGATGTGGGGGGTAGATATTGAACAAATTGTATTGCTGAATTGTGTGCATATAGGAATATGTGACAACTAATCCCAACATTATGTAAAACTATAACTCACTAATAAAAAAAATAGACCGACAAAAAAAGCAAAGTAAAAAATGCATGTATAATAAACAAATCTTGTAACTTCTGCTACAAAGAAGAAATCTTTGCACTTGGTGGGCCTCTTTGGATTCTGGAGGTAACATTCCACAGTTTAGGAATATTGTATACATGCTGGGTAACAGTTTTGGGTTGGGCCCAGAGCAGGAAAGGACTCTACAATAAGCACAGGCTGCAGCACAAGCCTTGCTACTGCTTGTTCGTACAGCTCAACATACTAACAGCATCATGTATTATCAGCAGAAGGAAAAGATGCTATGGTAGTCTCAGGTGATGACAATTGAAATCCCTTGAAATACTGGAGTAAGGGCTTAACAACTGAAGAAAGAACTATACACAATGAAAAAACAACACACGTGCTACTGGGTCCTGATAGAGATAAAATGCCTGACTTCTGAATCAACAAGTTACCATGTGCCTAAATCTGCTCATCATAAAATGAGTCATGTCAGAATCATAAAATCTTAAGGTCAGATGAACCCAGCAACAATCCAACATAAGATGGAAGTGGTATATCCAAAATAAAGCACAAGCAAGAGCAGAGGGCACAAGCAAGATGCATGAGCAAGTTAGAGCAGACCCCAATGGCATTCACCTCTTATATCAGTGCTATTCCATTGATTCACAAATATGACTGTATAGGGTATCAAATAATACCAGTTAAAGGAAGAGGAAAATGCCTGAGCCAGGTTTATGGAAAGAGCGCTCAATACGTAAGAACAGATGGCTGCCCTGTAGCATTGCTCAAGGTTAGCCTAAAAGGAAAAATTCTTCCAATTCTCAGATTCAGGCAGTATACCAGGTCACCTACTTCTTGTGAAAAAAGAAGCCTGGGTTTAAAATACATACATATTATAAAGGTCATTTGATGAATGGCTTGGTCAGGTAACGAAAGGTAAAAATATTGCAATATCAGAAACCAAGAAGTCTGGGGTAGAGAAATATGGATGAATATATGAGAGTGGGCACAAAGTCTGAAGATCTGTACATGAGGTATAAACAATCCGAGAGTATTTACCACAGAAGAGGTACAAAATCACCAAGCAAGCAAAATGACTTCATCAACTGATGCCACCTCATCTGTCATCTCCACCCTAGTGCTGGCACAACAACAAAAATACATGATCTAGGAACTAAAGGGAGTGGCACAACAACAAAAATACATGATCTAGGAACTAAAGGGAGAGGCATAAGTGGCCCCATTTACTATTACTGCCAATGACCCATTGGAGGACTGTTCCCATCATTGCAACTCTGAACTTAACAGAAATAGAAGTCCTGATATCCAAAACAGGCATACTTTACCAGGGAACATAGTAGAATCAAGATATTGTTTATATATAAAAAGAACAGGTAGACACTTTCAAATATGAAACAGAATACAAAGCAATAACTTGTTCTTGTCAATGAAATCAGTCATCTAAGTGATTAATCAAACTAAAGAATTCAGGAGGACTTGGGGGGTAGGTCAGTAGTAGAGTGCTTGCCTACATGCGCAAGGCCCTGGGTTCAATACCTGTTCCACAAAAATTTTTTCCAAAGTCAATAATTCAGGAATTAAGAGGCCATAGTAAAGGCTGGAGGGGTGGCTCAGCAGTAGAGCATTTGCCTGCATGCACAAGGACCCTGGTTTGATCCCCAGCACCACATACTCTACTAAGAAAAGGAAAGAAAAAAAAATAGATGAAATGTTTTTTAAAAAATTGTTGGGGCAGGAGAGGTGGCTCAGCAGTTATGGTGCTTGCCCGGCATGTGTGGGTACATGAGTTCGAACCCCAGCACTGCATATACAATGATACTTGGGAGCAATAAAAGCCACACAAAAAACTGAACAAAATTCTTTCTCTCTCTCTTGCTCTGACACTGCCCCTCTCTAATAAAAAATTAACTCTTCGGGCTGGAGTGGTGGCTCAGCAGTTAAGGCGCTTGTCATGCTCAAGGATATGGGTTTGAACCCCAGCATCACATATACAACAAAGTGTTGGAGCAACAAAAGCCACATGAAAAAACTTAAACTGATTCTTTCTCTCACTGTCCCTCTCTTTAAAACAAAGAAACAACCATAAGAGTAGGTGACCTCTTCCAAGAAAGTGAGGAAAAGTACTAACATAATTTTTTATTCCTGCAAAGTATGAAGAGAAATCCATGGGGGAAAAACAGAAGTTAGAGTGATGAAACCAGACATGGTGGTACACACCTGAGATGACCAGGAAAATCTCAGGATTCAAACCAGCCTCAGCAACTTAAAAAAGAACCTGTCTCAAAATAAAAAGATCTGAGGACTTAGCTCAGTGGTAAAGTGCCCCCGGTTCAACACGTGGTACAAAAAAAAAAAAAAAAAAAAAAGTTTAAGAGTTATGAAAAGAACAGACTATGCTATCATGAAAATCAAGAGAGGACACAGCACTCAGCACAAAGGCTATAGAGTGGTCATGTAAGATATCAACTGAAAATCATATGCAAGAAATTACTAGTAATCATAAGAAAAATGCTTTCAATAGCATGATTGAGGGTAGAAGGCAGATTGCAGTGGTTCATGAGCAAATGACCGATGAGGAAGCATATGCTTATTTAAGAAGTATAGATTAAAAGGAAAGATCTCAAGTGGCTGCAATTGAAAGGAAAAAAGTTTGTTTTTAAGTTGATAAAGACCTGAGAATGAGCATAATGCAAGAGACATGCTGAGATAAACAGAGGATGATCAGTACCTCTCTAGGAAGGGAGAAGATTGGACTCAAAGCACAGAGGGAAAAGATTCGACAGCCTTGAGATAAAAGATGCTTAAAATAAATCTAAAAGGAAGTAAGTTCCATGGAGAAGGATACTATGCTGCAGGAATCAGTATTTCAGTGACTGCTTTACCTATAATTATTGGGATGACAGCAAAATTTAAGTATCAGTATATTTAAAAATATGAGTAACACTTAAGAAAGATGATATGACTAACTAAATCAGGTAATGAAAGAATGTGAAAGAAAAAAGAGGGAACACATACATATTATCGCTGCTCCAGGTAGGGAATCAATAGATAAAGTAAAAGAGGACTAAGCATATTACATAAAAGTGTAGTTATAAAAGAAGCCATTAGGGTAAGAATATAAAACTCACACAATACCAAAAAATTAGATCTTAAAAAAGGTGAAGAAAAATACAGAGTAAAGACTTGAAAATTAATGTAGAACACACAAGATGAAAGTAAGAGTTAAAAGCAAACATCTGGAATATCAATAAATGTAAGGAGTTTAAAGCAATCATAAGAAAGTTTTTCAGAATGGATTACAAAGTAAAACCCAATTCTAGGGGCTGGAGCGATGGCTCAGTGGTTATGGCACTTGCCTGGCATGTGCAAGGACACAGGTTCACACCTCAGCACTGTGTATACAACTAAGTGTTGGAAAAACAAAGGCCAGATGGAAAAAATATATAAAATTGATATTCTCCCTCTCTCTCTCTCCATGGCTGTAGGTCTGATGTCTCTCTCCCTTTTTCTAAAAAAAAAAAAAAAAAAAAAAAAAAAAAAAAAAAAAAAAAAAAAAAAAAAAAAAAAGGGAAAAAGTTCTACAATGCATCAATTCTCAAATTTTTGGGCCTCAGCACCCACCCCCTTTAAACTCTTAAAAATTAAAAAATTATAGGGAACCACAGAGTATCAATGTGTGTAGAACATTTCTATTGATATTTACTGTTTGGGAAATTAAAACCAAATTTTTTATTTTTATTATTAATTTCTCTAAAATAATAAGCCCATGGTATATTAACAAAACTAACTTTTTGGAAATCTATACATTCCAAAACAAATAAAAATTTAGTGAACAGAATAGGGCTATGTATTTTGCAAATCTCATTAACATCTGGCTTAAGAGAAAAGCTAAGTTCTCACATTCAATCTATAAACTCCAGAAAGCAAAAAATAAAACAGACAAGTCTGACCACTATGTAATAAAACTAGAAATAAAATTGGAAATTCAAAAGACCCTTTCATCTGGAAATTTTTAAACTGCCCTTGCAAAATAAATGTCAGTTCAGAGAAAAATACAAACCAAAATAGCAAAAAAATTAGAAAATAATGATAATACTATGTATTGGAGTATCATTTACCAATACTGAACCCAAAAGTTATATAGAGTCTTAACAGTCCAACTACCACAGAAGCAATTGAGGAAGTTGCTGTAGAACAACCCATTCCTTCTCCCCAATCCCTCAAAAATAACAGATAAGAAAGTTATGAAAACATTAAAGAAAGGTGATATTAATGCTATTTAAACTGTACAACTGTATAGAAATAAAAAGTTTCCATACATTAAAAATAATATTAAGGGGCTGGAGCAGTGGCTCAGCGGTTTCAGCGCTTGCCTGGCAAACACAAGCACCTGGGTTCAAACCCCAGTACCACGTACACAACTAAGTGTTGGAGCAACTAAGGCCATGTGAAAAACTAAAGTTGTTTCTCAAAAAAAATTTATATATATATAAATAGTAATATTAATACCAAAACTGACAATGATTGCAAGAACCACCATAAACCAAAAATCACTGAGAAATACAAGTATCTTTAAGCAAATTCTTTCTGTACTAGGATTGAACCCAAGGGTGCTTCACCCTTGTGTTATACCTCTAGCCCTTTTGATTTTTTGACAAAGGATCTCACAAATTGCTGAGGCTGGACTTGAACTTGGGATACTTCTGTCTCAGCCTCCCAAGTTATTGGGATTACAGGTGCACACCACCATGATCAGCTAAGTAACATGCTAACAAACATATCTCAGTGATATATTAAAAGAGGAATGCATAATAACCTACTAAAATTTGTTCTGGAAATGCAAGGATAGAGGAATCTGAACAAGTGGGATTTTTTTCAGAAATGCAATATTGGTTCAAAATTGATTGACGTTGTATTAATAGTTCTAAAGACTAAGAAAAAAAAAAGATTGATCTCCAATATGCTAAAGAAAATTGAGAAATCCAATGATTTTTAAAGAAAGAAAATGAACAAGATAAAAATGGGAGATACTTCTTTGATATAATAAAATATTTCTGTGGTATGTCCCCAAAGCCTGCAACAGATTTTAACATTAGCAGCAATGACACTACTTTCAGGAAGAAGTAAATCACTGTCCCCACTGTTCTTTAACGTGGACCAAACATGCTATCCAATGCAATTATGTTAACATAAGGATGAGGGCTGGAGGTGGGGCTCAGTGATAGAGCCTTTGCCTAGAATGCTCAAATCATGGGTTCAACACCCAGAGCCACAAAAAATAACAGATGATTTGGATGAATAAATGGAAAAATCCCAAAGAATTAACTGCAGAAATGCCAAAAGTGGTAAAATAATTCAATTCATTGGTATCATACACAATCATTGTCCAATAATTACTATGTTATATACATATAAAAAACTGATAGAAAAATGTAAAGAAAAAAAATGATTCCACTTTCTATACTCCTTCCCAAAAAATACCTAATAAATTTAAGAAATAGTCAAGACCTACAAAAAGAAAACTTTAAGACACCAAAGACAAAGTATGTTTGATGCTAAATCCTAAAATGTACTACACTATCTAACAAGAATCAATTTAAGTCCCCTTTAATAGGGAAATAATTTTTAAATGATGGTACATCCATACAATGGATTATCACTTAAAAGAAAAAGGAAAAAAATTTATATGCCTCTATTGAAGGACTTCTAATATCCATTAAGTTTTTTAAGGACATAGTGTATAAGGGCTGGAGATGTAGCTCAGTGGTGGAGCACTTATCTAACCTCCTCAGGTCCCTAGGCTCAAACCCCAGCACTGCAAAAAAATAAAAATTTAAAAAATTAAATGTAAGGTGCAAATAAGTGAATATAGTATGATATGCATGTGTGTTTCTGTGTATTTTATAAGGAGTAAATAAAATGACATACACATATTTACTTATATTTGCACATAGGTAACTGTAGGTATTACAAAAATAAGTCTAAGTGATTATGGTAGAAAAAGCAAGGGACAAATGAGGTAAGAGATTTCACAGTAGCATTTTAACATGTGACATTAAAAATTTTATTTTGAATTGATAATATCAAATTTTTATATTCACTTTTTCAAAAGAAAAATTCACAGGAAAGTTTACTCTGTTATTTTGAAGTATATTTCTCAAATACTTTCTTTTGAAAAGTATACAAGATTGCATACATGCTCAGCAGCAGTTTTTAAGCTTGGCATTGTATTCTGTGAGATCTTTATCAGTATTTTTATGGATGAAGACATTGATTATATCTTAAAGTTTTCCACATTATGGCTTCATCAATGTTTATAGCAGCTCAATTTACTATAGCTAGATCATGGAACCAACCCAGATGCCCCTCACTTGAGGAGTGGATACAAAAGCTTTGGTACAATGGAATACTACTCGGCCATTAGAGAGGATGATATTATGGCTTTTGAAATCAAATGGATGGAGATGGATAGAATTATGCTTAGTGAAGTCTCCCAAGCTCAGACTCAAGGGCCAAATGGTTTCTCTCATCTGTTGATGCTAGCATATATGGGGTAGCAGTAGGGCAGACAGCCAACCTAATAAAACCTCAAACTGAATGACTTTCAGAGTAATAGGGGGATGGCTCTCTAGGATACTTGCAGGTGTAGGGAAGGGTATGGGGAGGGGGGAGGGTATATGAAGAACTCATAGGAGTCTGGTGATTGGGAAGATGGGGGAACCATCCCAGAAGCCGATGTCATTCCTCCACGAACTACTCATTTAACACATGAGTTCTTCTGGGTGAAACTGCAACAGGTAAAACCCAAGGTGGTTATCCATGTTTTGGCTTTTCCCCCCTGATAACAAAGTTTATAACCGTTAGTTACTAATGTTTTGATAATGTTTCCCCCTCAACTGAATTTCTATATACTTCTAATTAAAAAAAAAAAAAAAAAAACAGAACTTCTAGAACAAAAATACCCAATACCACAAGAAATTTTACAAAATTCTCTCAGAACGCCTAAGAGCAGAGTAGGTACTCCAGAAGAAAAGTTAAGAAAACAAAAATTACACAAAGTGAGGTCAGTGAGAAAACTGCTGGAGGGGGCAACCACTGTTGACAGAGCTTAGTTTCCCATTCTATAGTGTTTTATAACTTGACCACAGCCATGCTACCTTACATTAACTGTCATTATGAACAGAAAACTGTTCAAGTAACAAAAGGAAAATCAAAGTCATTCATCTCATCATTAACTAGTCAAAAAGCTATTCACAATATCAGCCTTAGAACCAGTTGAAAATCTACTGATGTTTCCCCATTTTGTATTTAGCTTAAAAACAGACATTTCCAAAGAAAATTTGTCAAACTTGAAGTAATGTATATTGAAGAAAAGTTTAATCATGGGTATATACAGAATTTCCAATGTATTTTTAAATACAAACAACACCATAGTGAAGGACAAAAATCATGGAAATTGGAAAGAGGATAGAAAAGGAGATAATACAAGGTAAAAAGAACTGCAAGGACATGAGATTGGAGAATGGATATAGGGGGGTAAGGGGGATCCTGGACTAGGACCAGCCTTAACTCACTTTGTCAATATCCATGTATGCATGAATATGTAACAATGATTCCTTCCAATATGTAAGACTATGTCGAACAAATTAAAAAAAAACACAGGGCAAAAAAAAAATTGCAGGGATTTCTCAAGGTAAGAAAATGCACTCTAGTAGACAACAGAAATTCTTTTGAAAGTGCTCAAAAATAAATGCAAAATTATACTTTGTTAACAAGTAAAATTATATTTAAAAATAAGCTTCTGTAGAGAATGAGAAAGGGGAAGTAGGAAAGAAAAGGGAGAGGGGGCAAAAAAGGGGAACGATGAATGGAAATCAAATTCCATACATGTTTGAGTTTGTCAAGATGAATCCAACTACTATATATAACTATAAAGCTCCAACTTTTTTTACATTTAATTTTTTAAGGAATTATACAATCATAAATGCATATAAAACAACAATATGCATATTAAAGTCATATGGGAAAGGTAAATCTATTAGAAAATACCAAACTGTATTATAAGATGAATTATCACCAGTAGTGAATGAAAATTCTTGTTGAATAATATCCCTGGTATTTAACAGGCCAGTCATGGACTAGAACTTCTTAAACCATGAGCCAAAATAAATCTTTTCTCTTTATAGTCAAATAACATGGGTATTTATTATTATAGCAGAAAGCTGACTAAATACATCAGCATATTCTTTTTCTAAATTCTTTATTAAGGAATTATTACACAATCATAAATGCATATAAACAATATAATATGCATATTAAAGTCATGGGAAAGGTAAATCTATTAGAAAATAGAAAACTATATTACAAGATGACTACATCATTATGAATTATCACCAGTAGTGAATGAAAATTCTTGTTGAATAGTATCCCTGGTATTTGGCATTGGTAACTTTTTAAAAATTAATTCTATGGGCTGGAGAGATGGCTCAGCAGTTACAGTGCTTGCCTCGCAAGTGCTAGCATGCAGGTTCAAACCCCAGCACCATGTATACAACAAAGAGTGGGAGCAACAAAGCCACATGAAAAACAATTAAAAAAAAAAATCAATTCTAAAAGTTTTGTGGTGGTATCAAAATGTGGTTCCAATGTGCATTTCCCTAATAACAAATAACAGTGAGCATCTTTTCATGTGCTTATTTGTCATCTATACATCTTCTTTGGTGAAGCATCCATTGAGATCTTTTGCCTATTTGTAAAACTAAATTCTCTTCTTATTGAGATTAAAGAGTGCTTAATGTTAAAAAAAAAAAGTTTTCCACATTAATAACATGATTCTGTCAGATGGGTCATAAATGTTCTCTTCATTTGTACGTTAGACCAAATTTGTTATCATTTTTAAATGATTAGAAGTAGACTCTTGGCCATGCTTATGGGTACTCCCACAGCTTGCTTTGCACCAGGGGTGGCCTTCTACTCAGTCCTGTGTCTATCTTAGGCAACTTAACTTTCACAAGAGGATATCAGTCCCACTCCTAATTCAACTGTCTGTTAAAGCATATGGGTCCTTATTTAATTGGCAACATAGACTAGCAGCACTCCAGGTAGTTGTCAGCAAATACAGTCTCGAACTCATGCTGTCCAATACCAATCAAAATCTTGGCCAAGAAAAATAATATTTAGGAAAAATTGCTTGAAAGAGAGTGGATATTTGCTATTTTTGGCAATTCAAAATCCAAACACCTATCCTTTATTGGTGAAATCTCAAGATATGAAGGAGGCAGGATCTTGATTCCCTTTTTAAAAAATACCAGAAAAAAAGCAAATATCCCCTCTCCCTACTCCTTAAAAGGGAAAGGTATACATGTGATCTAGACTTGATCAGTTAGTTGATCTGTTCTCCTGGGACTCTATCATGGAAAAGTTGAGCAAAGATGTGGAGACAATGAAAAATTATTTGCCACAGTGGTGGTAGCAGAAGTGGGGAAAAAAAAAAAAAATCAGTAGAATGAGGGCCAGTATTTATCAGCATGAGCACGATATGTCCTCTGTAAATTATTCCTTAGTCTTTCTTTGATTCACAACCATTTATCAAGCCGTCTCCTAGCTTTTTATGATTTATTCTGTGTGATATGTAATCAGACACACAAAGTTAGGGAAGTCTGTTCCTATTGTTGTGAAAAACTTGCCTGACTGAATCTCAAAGTATAATAAAAAACAATGTACTTGGAGGAAAAAAGCGGGGGAAAGTACACAACTGCTTTCGTTTGGATTTAGTTTGAGTTCATCTTCCAAAGCTTCACGTATTAAAAGCTCGCTCTCAAGGGCAGTGGAGTTGGGAGGTGGTGTGGCATCTTTAAGAGGCAGGGTTTAGTAATAGGTCACTAGGTCAACTATGGGCATCTTCTCAGAAGGGACTGAGGTACCCCCGTCTCTCTGTGGCTTCCTGCCTGATGCTCCCACCATTATGCCGCCATCCACTATAAGTCTTTCACCAGAGCCAAGTTTTTACCAGTGCCATGCCTCCAAAACTGTGAACAAAGTTAATCTCCTTATAAATTTTCCCAGCTACAGATATTTTGCCATACTAATGAAACACTAATATATCTAACACAGAAGATATGTGTAGTAGTAGTTACAAAACTACAAATGCTTAAGAAAATGGAGTGTATGTGGATCCCAAGTAGAATGCCTTGAACACGGGATATATTTGGACAGGTGGCAAGAAAAGTTAGTGGAATAATGGGGAAATTATACTATGCTAAAATTTTTTAACTTTATCTCAGGACAATAGTCTGACAAATTTTCAGCTGATATATTAAAAATCCACAGAAGGAAACACTGCCCCTCCTATTCATGGGTTTCCTACTACTGAAGTTACCACCAAAAACTAAAATCTTTGACAGTGAAAATGAATAAAAATTTTAAATGTATTTAAATGAACCCAAATATCCCATGAAGAAATATCCCCCAAGTTAAGAAGAACTTAGTATAGAAATGGAAGTGTGAAGACAAATAACAACCTTAACCCAAAGGTTAAAAAAAGTACACAAGATTCATTTATAGCATAAGAAGTCTTTGGAGGATTAAGCATGATTTTCTGATTCCAAAATTCAGTAGATAGATTGAAAAGAAGGACTATCATTACTGAAAATAAAATCAGTAGCCTGGTGGAAGAAATAGCTTAGAATACAGAGCAAAAACACAGATCATCTTCTATTTCTATCCAAGAATTAAATGCCTTCAGTATTAGCCTTCTAAAAAAAAAAAAAAAAACTAGTACAAAGGACAAGACATACAAGACAACTAATTTCAAACATTAGACAATAGGCAGTACAGGACTAAGATCCCTGAGAGAGAGGAATCAAATCAATCCCTGGAGGCATCCCTATTGCACAAGGAGATGGAGCCACAATAATTCAGTAATTCCAGTTAGCTGAGGAGGTAGTGGTTGGAGTTCAAGTAAACTGAGATGAATGAAGTTGTGCAATAAAACCATATAGAACAAACCCAGAGTTAAGGGCCAAACAGTTTCCCTCATTTGTGGAGGCTGGATCTAAACCCAGGCTGGATCTAAACCCAGGTAGACAAACTCATGTATTAGATCCATAGAACAAAAATGCAAAATGTTAATATTTGAGATATAGTTGCAAGATACTTCATAAGATATTTGAAAAAGCTATACTGCATATCTGTACAAAAATGCAAATGTTTAATCCCATTGCCAAATATTTTGAAGAATAACAAGAGATGATAGGAAGGCAGGAGAAGGGGAAAGGTTGGAACTGAGATAAAGCGAGGTACATTCCAAGCAGTTATAAATGTCACTGTATATATTATTGCCATATATATTAAAAAACTGTTCTTCATAAGTATAAGAATTATGTCACTGTATTTGGGTTTTTTAGGAACAACATAGGACCTAGAAGGAAAGGAAAGGGATCAGGGGAGGGGAGGAGGGAGGTAGAGGAGTCTGGTGGTGGATATTGAACAAACTGTATTGCTGATTTGTGTGCATCTAGGAATATGTGACACTACTAATCCCATCATCATGTAAAACTACAATGCACTAATAAAAAACTACAAACCAATATTCTTAATGTATTTTGATAAAAAAGCCTTAATAAATTACAAATCATATTCTGCAATGTATTAAAAAGATTATGCATCAAAAACATATAGAAGAAAGCAGCACAAAGAAAGAGCTACAGAAGCTGCTACAGGGTCCCTTTGAATTTCCAGCTGAATATCAATCTTCCACAATATGAAAGTCCACAATGCCAGGCAAAGAATGACTGCCAAGGAAAGAATAATTTCCAGATAAATGTAAGCAGAATAATTCCCAGAGTTCACTCAGGGCTGGGAATTTCTCAAATTCCCACCAATTAGAGTGAAGAGATCTTGTAGGAAACAGAAAACTTTCAGTCTCAGAGATGCTAGATGGATATGCTTTAGTACTGAGGCTAGAGTAATCCTAGAGTTTTTTTTTTTTTTAAAAACACCTCAAGATTAACCTTATTAGATTTCAAAACAAGACCCCATCCCAAGTCAAACTAATCCCCAAATACAAATAGCATACTGGAACAAAATTCAACATTTAAAGAGTGCAACAAAATCCATTACTGAAAATATAAAATGGACAATGTCTAATATCCAGTTAACCAGAGATCTGGTTCTGCTGTGGCAAAGTAGATCCGGTAAAGTTTATCTTTCCTATTGCTGCAATTTGGGAAAACTAGACAAAAATGCAAAAAAAAAAAAAAAAAAAAAGTGAACACAAGTAGGCAGATTGTCATTAGGGAAATGTAATTAAAACCACAATGATGGGCTGGAGCGGTGGCTCTGAGGTTATGGTGCTTGCCCGGCATTCAGGAGTGCACGGGTTCAAACCCCAGCACCCATGTACACAACTGACAGAGCAATGAAAGCCATGTGAAAAAACTTAAAATTTATTTTCTCTTTAAAAAAAAAAACAAAAAAACAATAAAATATTACACCTCACAATCATTAGAATAGCAGCTATTAAAAAAACAATTATAATGCTATGGGAAATGTAAAATGGTGTATCTGCTATGAAAAATAGTATAATGGTGCCCCAAAATACTAAAAATACAATTATCATATGATCCAGCAATTGCAATTCCCGGTACGTATCTAAAAAGAAAACGAGGTATCAAGGAGATGTTTGTACATCTTATGTTAATAGCAACACTGTTCAAAATAAGATGGAAGCAACCCAAGTATCCATCAAATGATAAATGGATAAAGAAAATATGGCATACACATACAATGGAATATTATTCATCTTTAAAAAGGAATAAATGTACAACATACACAACATGATGAACCTTGAGGCCTTGAGGACATTATGGCAAATAAGCCAGTCACAAAAAAGAGTATAAGCTTCCACTACATAAGCCATCTAGAGTAGTCAAATTCATAGAAACAAAGCATAACGGTGATTTCCAGCTTCTCAGGAGAGAGAATAATGAGTTGTTGTTGAATATAGTTTCCATTTTGCAAGATGAAAAAATTCTGGAGATTGGTTTCACATTAATGTGAATATATTTAACTCTAGGGAACTCTATAGAAATGGTTAAGATAAATTTTACATTATGAATTTTTACAATTTTAAATTTTCAAAAAAAATAACTTTAGGGCTACAGTGGTGGTTCCGCAGCTAGAGCATTGGCCTGGCATGCTTGAGGACCTGGGTTCAAATCCCAGCACCACCTACACAACTAAGTGTCAGAGAAACAAAGAGCAGATGGAAAAAATAAATAAAATTGATTCTTTCTCTTTTCTCTCCCTCTCCCTCTCCTTTAAAAAATTAACTTTAAAAAAGTAGACTGAATTATAAAAAGCCATCAAAACTGGGACAAGTAACAGGGTAAGCTTCCTAATTACAACTCCAAAATAAATTCCAACTTTCTGACCAGGCATATAAGTAACAAGTCCCCTGTTGGTCAGAGTGTGAGGAGATTTCCAGAATGAAAGAGTCAGAGAAAGGGGTTCTTAAATTCTGTCTAGACCCAGACTTATAAACTCACTTTTGATATGTACATGTATGGGGGAGAACCAAGGATAGCATAGCTAAGGCATTGAGAACTGAATTAACATTTAAACTACTCACAAAATGATGCACGTACAAGACTAATTATCATGATGATACATGCCTGCTGAGGCAGGAGAATTGCAAATTCAAGGCCAGCCTCAGCATCTTTCGCAAAGCCCTAAGTAACATGGACAGACCCTGTATCAAAATAAAAGGGGGATAGGGATGAAGCTCAGTGGTAACTCTTACTATTGGGGACTGAAACAAACAAACCTTTGAAATTGGACTTAGATTGCAACTGTGGCATACAGCAGTTGTACAGGGTCATGCGAAGAAAAACTTGAATTACCATAAATTTCTCATCAGAAACCACTGAGGCTAAGAGACAGAATAACATCTTAAATGTGATAAAAAGAGCTATTAACTCAAAATTTTATACTCTAGGAATAAAAGTGAAATAAAAGATTCTGAAATAAAATTAAAAGAATTTTCACCAGCTGACCCCCTATAAAAAAGAAATGTCAAAAGAAGTTCTTCAAGCTGAAGGAAAATGATTCCAAATGGAAATCTGAATTTTAACGATAGATGGACAATAAAAGGACAAATACCTGGGAAAATATTTTTTTAAATCTACACTTTACTTGAAGGGGTACAATACGAAATAGGCTATGGAAATTGAAGTATATATAAAATAATTCAAAGATCAATCAGTAAAAATTAAACCAAATATAATGAAAATGTCAGATGAATTAAGATGGAAATTTCCAAATAAAAAGATAGCAGGGAAAGAGAACTGAGGAACAGCACAGAAGAGGCAAACTGAAATCACTATTATAATAAATGTTAAACATAAATCCTAATATATCAATAATTGCACTAAAAATAAATGGCATAAACATACCTTTTAAAATATATTGATCATATTATACTATAAGGGATGCAAGGGAACAAGACCTAGTTTATATTTAAACATATAGCTAGATTAAAAGTAAAAGGACTGAAGATGTACAATGCTAATATTAAAAGACAGCTAGAGTGGCTATTTAATATCACACAATATTCTTGTTCTTCAGAACAACACATATAGCCAAGAATAAAGAGGGACATATAAGGTTTGGGACTAGCTCAGTGGTAGGACACTTGCCTAGTAATAAGCATGAGGCTCTGGATTCAATTCCCAGCACCAAAAGTAAATAAAGTTTAAAAATTATATATAGATTATTAAAATGTCAATTCATGAAGATATCACAATCCTTAAATATTATCAATAGATAATAAAGCTTCATGAGGCTGAAGATGAAATTCAGTAGTACTGCATATGTTTGGCGTATGAAAACCCCAGCACCAAAATAAATAAATATGTTAAAATTAAAAAGAATGGAGCTTCAAAATACATGAACCAAAAGCTAACAAAGCTCAAATGAAAAATAATAGTTCAACAGGTCTCTCAAAAAAAGCAGAAAAAATAGAAGATAAAAATACAGAAAAAACAATAACTTACCCAATTGACATTTATAGAACTTTCTACTCAAGAGACACATTTTTTTTTTCAAATGCAGATAGAATGGTTACCACAATAGACGATATTCTGGATCATAAACAAATCTTGACAAATTTAAAAGAATTGAAATCATACAAAATATGTTGTTTCATCATATCGGAACTACCCCAGAAATCAAACAGATAAAGTTAATTCCTAAATATTTAAAAATTAAGCACAAACCTTCTAAATTAGCATTCTAAAGGAAGTCACAGGAAAATAATGACATCTTTTGAACTGAATGAACTGAAACATACCAACATAATTAAACTTTGTGGAATGTAGCTAAGCAGTGCATAAATGGAAATCTAAATGTCTTCAATCAATAACATAAGCATTCACTGTAACAAAATTAAAGAGCAAATAAAACCCCCCCAAAAAAGAAAAATGTTATTAGATATCCAAAGTAATTAAAAAATGACCCATAACAAAAAATTAGAAACAGGCACGAACTGACAGATGATGGAATATGTAGAAATGAATGTTAAAAGCCATTATACTTGCTCGGATATTTGAAGGAAAACAAATATAACGAGAAGAGTAAAGAAAGATAGTTTAGGGGCTGGAGCAGTGGCTCAGCGGTTTTGGTGCTTGCCTGACAAGCATGAGGATCCGGGTTCAAACCCCAGCACCACATACACAACTAAGCGTTAGAGCAACTAAGGCCGTGTGAAAAACTAAATAAAGTTGTTTCTGCCTTTCTCTCTCCCACTGTCCCTCTCTCTTAAAAGAAAAAGAAAAGGAAGATAGTTTCGAAAAAATGAAGTAGAATTTCTAGAGATTACAAACATATTGTCAAAAATAAATTCAGGGCTGGAGAAGTAGTTCAGCAGTTACAGCACTTGCCTAGAATGCATGACTATTGGAGTTTGACTCCAGCACCACATACAGAATGAAGTGTCAGAGCAAGGAAGAACAGATGAAAAACTAAATAAAATTGATTCTCTCTCACTGTCCCTCTCTAATAAAAACAGTAAGTTCAGGGCTGAAGAGGTAGCTCAGCAGGAGAGCACTTGCCTAACATGCTTGAGGACTCAGTTTCCCACCCCAGAACCACATACACAAGTGGAAGGAAAACAAAAACCAAAAGACAAAAGAAAATTAACTCCCTCTCTCTCTCTCTCTCAATGCTTTAAAAAAAATTCACCAGAAAGAATAATACCAAATCAGATAATGGAAAATAAAAGATTAGTGAACATGACATTTTGACAAAAGCTATCCACAAAAATAGCACAGGGGAAAAAAAAAAAACCAAGAAATAATTGATTGCTTGACATTGTTTCATAAGTTTTCTATTGTACATGAAATAGAAGTCCAAGAGAGAGGAAATGTGGCTAGATGCAGAGGTGCATGCCTGTAATCCCAGCAGCTCTGAAGGCTGACACAAGAGAATCACAAGTTCAAGGCCAGCCTCAGCAACTTAGCGAAGCCCTAAGCAATTTAGTGAGAGCCTGTTTCAAAAAAATAAAAAAATATAAGGGTTGGGAATATGGCTCAGTGGTTAAGTGCCCCTGGGTTCAGTTCCCAGTACCAAAACAGAGAGAGAGAGAGAGAAGGAAATGATTATCAAAAAAGACAAAAGATAATAAACGCTGGCAAGAACGTAGAGAAAAATGACATTTCTATATACTGTTGATGGGACTGTAAATTAGTACTGTCATTATGGAGAATATTATGGAGACCACTCAAGAATCATATAAAGATCTACATAATTCAACTATCCCACTTGCTACCCCACTTCTTGGTATATACCAAAAGAAACTAAATCAGCAAGCCAAAAAGATGCCTACTATCCCACATTTATGGTAGCAGTATTCACAATAGCTAAGATATGAAATTAGCCTAACTGTAGGTGGATGAATAAAGAAAATGTAATATACACACACATATATATGATGGAACATTATTTAGCCATAAAGAATACAATCTGTCAGTGGCAGCAATATGATGGAACTAGAGGATGTTATGTTAAGTGAAGTAAGATAGACACAAAGACAAACATTAGAGACTGGGAAAGACAGGTAAATGGGAGATAAAAAGAGATTGAATAACTGATACCAAATTACAATTAGATAGAAGGACTAATTCTGATGTTCTACAGTGGAGTAACTACAGTTCACACTAACCTATCGCAGACTTTGTGAAGATTTAGAAGAGAGGCACCCAAAGCTTTCAAAGAAAAAGAAATGAGGAAAGGATAATGCTAATTACCTTGATTTGACCAATGCAAACTCTGTTCATGTGTTGAAATATCACACTGTACATTATATGCAAATTGTTACACTGTACCTTATATGCAATTAATATATGTTAAGAAAATAAAAAAGGGACTAGGAATGTAGCTCAGTGACAGAGCTGAATAAGGACCTCATTTCAATCCCCAGCACCCAAAATAAGTAAGTAAAACTTTAAAGGCATATAAAAGGAAAATAATGTAATGAAATAGAAAATGTGCAAATAATGTAAAAGTCAATTGAACCCAAAACTGATTTTTTTTATTTTTATTCGATAAACATGGTCTTACAAGTAGGAGGGGTTCATCGTCAAACAATGAGGAACAAAATTGTAATGACAGAACAAGCCAATATCGGTGCCAGACCATGGTTTTCCTCCTTTCCGAAACCGATTTTTGAAACCTCAATAAAATTGATAAATTGACCTGGCATGGTGGGACAGGTCTATAATCCCAGTGACTTAGGAGGCTAAGAGGATCACAAGTTCAAAGCCAGCCTCAGCAATTAAGAAAGGCCCTGAGTAATTTAGCAAGACCCTGTCTCAAAATAAAAAATAGAGGATGTGGCTCAATGGTTAAGCACCACTGGATTCAATCCCTGGTACCAAAAAATAAAATAAAATTGATAAATCACCACCAAGAATAAAAGAGCACGAATACACAAACTATCAATATTAGAAATGAAGAAAGGGACATTACTACAGATAGAAGAGTAATGTAATATCATATACAATTTCATGGCAATAAGTTTTACAATTTCATGGCAATAAATTTTAAAATTTCATTGAAAAAATTTTTTTGAAAGACACAAATCACCAAAACTAACACAAGAATAAATTTCAAAATCTGAGTAGCTCTATATTCAAAAGAAATTTAATTCATTACTAACCACCTCCCTACAAAGATAATTCCAGGCCTACACGATTTCATTGGTGATTGCTATGAAACATCTGAGGACAATACCAACAGACTCATTCAAAAACTAGAAAAGAGCACTTCCAAGCTATTTTAAGCTAGCATTTCCCCATTATCAAAACCAGATAAAAATATCACAAGGAAAAAAACTATAAATTAATATCATTTATGGAGTTATACACAAAGAACATTAGCAAATTAGTAAACTGAGCCCAGAAATATAATCATGATTGTCTCAATAATGCAATATTAGTTCAATATCTGAAAGTCAATTCCTGTAATCCATCACTAGCAGAATAAAGACAAAAAAGTATAGTCATCTCAATAGATGTAGGAGAAAAAAGCGACAAAATTTCATAGCATTCATAACTTTTTAAAAAAATCTATACTAACATTTTATAAAAGCAGAATATCTTAGCAAACTAGAAGAAAACTTCCTAATCTGACTATTAAGGCATTTAGAAAAAGGCTGCAGTAAATACCACACCGTATAACAAAAGGTTGATTTTACCATAAGCTCAGAAAAAAGCTTCTGCTCTAGCCTTATTTTTATATAGTACTGATATCCTTGCAAGTGAAATAAGAAAAAAAAAAGTGAAAGGTACACAGAGCATTAAAGTAAAAAAAAAAAAAAAAAATGTAGTTTCTGCCATCCCATAATGTTTATAGAATATCCAAAGTCATCTTTAAAATAGAAGCTACTGGAGTTACTAATTTAGCAAGAATGAAAAATACAAGTTTGTATCATAGTTTTATTCTCTAGTTGAAATAATTGGAAAATGTAATTTTAAAATCAATACCATTTACAAAAGAAAAAATATGTAAGGACAAATTTAATATAGTATATTCAAGACTTCTATTCTTAAAACTAAAAAATAACAGGAATTAAGAGAGGACTATAAGGGGCTGGAGCAGTGGCTCAGCAGTTGGACCACTTGCCTGGCATGCTCAAGGACCTGGTTCAAATCCCAGCACCACATACACAACTAAGTGTCAGAGAAACAAAGACCAGATGAAAAATATAAAATTGGTTCTTTCTCTCTTAAAAAAAAAAAAAAAAAAGCTTATAAATACAGTCATATCATGATCATGGATTGAAAGACAGTGTTAATTGCATTCATTTGTATTTATCCATTGATTCAAAGCAAGTTTTTCTATAGAAATTGACTAGCTGGTTCTCAAATTCGTATGGACCCAAAATACGAAAGGATCAAAAAATAGCCAAACAATCTTGAAAAAGAACAAAGCTGGAGAACTTACACTCCTGATATCAAGACTTATTACACAGGGGCTGGAGCAGTGGCTCAGCGGTTACAGTGCTTGCCTTGCTTACACAAGGACACGGGTTCTAATCCCAGTACCACGTATGCAGTGAAGTGGCAGAGCAATGGAAGCCCATGAAAAAACTAAATAAAATTTATTCTTTCTCAGTCTCTCACTTTCCCTCTCTTAAAAAAAAAAAAAAGACATTATGAAGTTGCAGTAATCAAAACCATGTGGAATTGATGTAAAACTAGAGAAATAGATTAATGAAATGGGCGAGTCTTGAAATTGACCCATGCCGATATGATCAACTAATGCTTAACAAAGTTGCCAATGCAGTTTCCAAAGGGGTCATACCAACTTACATTTCTACTAACTACTTTAACAATTGGTCTGGACGTTTTTTATAAAATTAACTATGAGGCTATGACATAGCAATTCCATGTCCACGTTTTTACCCAAGAATTAGGAACACACGTGTACACAAAAAGTCTTTCACAATGATTTTTTATAATATTTATAATAGTTCAAACATGGAAATAAACTAAATATCCAACATTAAGAGAAGTGATAAGGGGCTGGAGCGGTGGCTCAGCGGTTGTAGTGCTTGCCTGGCAGGTGCGAGTGTGTGAGTTCAAATCCCAGCACCATGTACACAACCCAAGTGTCCCGGGAATGAAAACTAAATAAAGATTGCTTCTCTCTCTCTCTCTCTCTCTCACTGTCCCCTCTTTCTTAGGAAAGAAAAAAAAAAAAGAAGTGATAAACAAACATGGAAATAAACTAAATATCCAACATTAAGAGAAGTGATAAATTGTGCTATATCCATAGAGTGGAATACCATTCAGTAATGAAAAGGAACAAACTCCTAATACCTGAAACAACCATGCATGAACCCCCCCCCAAAAAAAAAATCATACTCAGTAAAAGAAATCACTTAAAAAGAGTTGATGTAGTGCGAGTCTTTTTATATGAAATTCTAGTAAAGGTAAAACTAATTGAAGGTGAAGAAAATATAAAGAGTAGATGACTAGAAGGGGGACTTCAAAATGTCTGGGAATGGACAAAAGGAATCTTTCTGGGAGGCTAAAAATATTCTTAAGCATGAAATATGGGTAATAATTCATGAAATAAAAGAATGAACTTTCCATGGAATAAGAAAACACAGCAGGGGCTGGAGTGGTGGCTCAGTGGTTTCGCCACTTGCCTGGCAAGCACGAGGACCTGGATTCAAACCCCAGCACCACGTACACAACTGAGTGTTGGAGCAGCTGAGGCCATGTGAAAAACTAAATAAAGTTGTTTCTCTCTTTCTCTGTCTCTCTCACTGTCCCTCTCTTTAAAAAAATAAAAAAAAAAAAAGAAAGAAAACATAACAGCATTGGGGATATAGATCAGTGGCAGAGCACTTGCCTAGCATGTGCCAGGCCCTGGGTTCCATCCCCAGCACAAGAGAGGAGGTAGGGTGTGGAGGAAGAAAGTAAGAAAGAAGGGAGGGAGAAGAAAGATGGAGAGAGAGAAGAGAGAAAATGAAAACATTGAAGCCTATATTTATTATTTTTTCAGGTTTTTCAAATAGCTTTTGAAGCCTATATTTAAAATAATCAGTGATAGAAGTAAGAAAGTGATGTAGGAAAACTTAAGCATATACTAGTAAAAAGTCCCAAGTTTCAAAGATGAAAATATAACAAACTTTAGAGCTAAAGAATAAAGTATTTATAAAGGGGAAAAAAAAAAAAGATTGGCACCAGCAACTTTACAAAACGAAGAAAACAACATTGACAGAATACTGAGAAGTAATGTAATTGAAAAATCCTATACCTAGCCAAAATATCATTCAAAAAAAGATTTTACAATGAAAAAATATATACCATTCACTTGCCAAGTACAATAAAGATGTTTGCAGACATAAGAATTTAGAGATTCTATCACTAACCTAAGCCACCTGAGGAAATAGCATATGCATCAGAATGACGACTTAAGACAGCAGAGAATGAAGAGAAGAGCAGTGCAGGGAAGCACTAAATCTTGTCATATTTCATTCGAGGTTTCTCAACCTTAGCATTGTGAATCACATAATTATTTGTCTGTGCATTATGCGATATTTAGCTATATCCCTGGCTTCTACCTATTGCATTTGCTCCCCAGTTGTGAAAATCTAATATATCTCCAGACATTGCCATGTTTCCTAGGGGACAAGACCAGCCTCAAGTTAAGACCCACTGATATGGTTTATAATTATTTAGGTAATAACAGATTGACAAATTTGAAATGTGAATCCTAAGAATTCTTGAAATAGAGACACACCACTATGAAAAAAAAAAAATAATCTGGAACTAAAGTAACAAAATGTTCAATAAATTCTGGCCATTGAATGCAAATTGTGAATGCAATAAGAAAATAAATATTTGATAAATAAAATGTAATCTTTTGCTCATGGTATATTTATCTACAATACATGAGATTCTAGTGGGAAAAACACTGAAATCAATGTTCTATGTCTTAATACATGAGGACAATATAAAAAAAAAAATCAGTGACTTCTCTATACCTCTAACTAAATAGAAATGGAAATGAGGTGCAGAAGGTTTTTATAATTGTGACAACAAAGTACAAACTAATTGAAACAACATTTAACAGGGACCATGTAGGACCTATGTAAAGAAAAAAATGAAAATTTTACTGAAGGACACAGATTTACTGTGAAACTGGAAAATAAAAAAGCTTCCTGTCCCGGTCCAGCCGGGTTCTGACCTGAGGGACGGGCTGGGGATGAGAAAAACCACAGGCCGGAGACCTGAAACGGTCTTTCTTTGTCCAAACTTTACTTCTCCTTTTTATATATCCATGCTTTACATCTCTCTTTCAAGGCAACGCTCATTTGTACTACTACGACAAAATGCCTAACATTTAGTAATCTCAAACAAGTCAAGGCAACGCTACAAGACTCTATTTCAGAACAAACATAGACAGCAATTTCTCACAGTTCTGAAGCCCGGGAAGTTCAGGAGCAAAGCATAGACAGGTTCAGCCGCCGACAAGAGCTCATCTTCCAAAGGAGCAGGGACACCACGAACAGCAGCAAGATGTGAGAGCTCTCTCCCAAAGGAAGAGCTCTAGACTGCTGGCTGGAGCCTCTTTTTTAAAGGCCTTCACCTCGCCCCCTCGAGGCCTCTCTACATTAGCTCGTTCATTACCACACCTGGATTTCAGAGGCACACGTTTGATCAATAGGCCTCTTGAAGGATTTAGAACAATTGGCAGGTGATACCAATTCAAAACATCTGAAGCCCATGTCCACGTTTGATCAGTAGGCCTCTACGTGCTCCTCTTGAAGGATCTAGAATAATTGGCAGGTGATACCAATTCAAAACATCTGAAGCCCATGCCCACATGTTTGATCAGTAGGCCTCTACGTGCTCCTCTTGAAGGATATAGAATAATTGGCAGGTGATACCAATTCGAAACATCTGAAGCCCGTGTCCACACCCTACTTTTCAAGCTTAACAATATACAATTTAGCAGCCCCTCCTGAAGGAGCTTATGCAAACAGCAACAAGATCCAGGGCAGCTGATAATAGTAAAGGTCAGACACCAACAGCTTCCTTCATTTCAGGCTTTGTACTTTTGTAGGCAAAATAATAAATTTTCATAGATGTCCATATCCTAATCCACAGAAACTCTGAATGTTGCCTTCCCTGCTAAAAGTTGTTTTGCAAATGTAATCAAATTAAGGATTTAGAATTATCCTGTAGTCCATTTGTAATCACAAGGACCTGTGAGGATCAGTCAGAAAGATTAGAAGATGCTATCCAGTGGGTATGCAGATGGGAGAAGGGAACTACTACTCAAGAATAATACAGACAGCCTCTAGAAACTAAAAATAAGATGACTTCCAGAACTATATGATAATTTGTATTGGCTTACCAACAGTTTGCGTTAATTTGTTACTGCAACAAGGAAACTAATATAAAGCTCTTCCAAACTCCTGAAAATGGTTTTAGCAATGGGTTTTCAAAAATAATAGCCACACTAAGTTAAGACCACTCTCTTTTCACTCCAGCTTCTCCATACTTTTCTCACATGGGCGGAGCTGGATGGCTACAGGCATTTTGTGGAGTCTGCCAAGGGAGGGTTGAATCACGGATATACTTCATTTGGGTTTACTTGAGGACATATGGTCATTTCCACAAGCCATTGTTAACTATCAGAATGGATTTCAAATCAAATACTTCTGCCCTGCCCTGTACTGACTCAATCCGTGAAGGCACGGAAGCAGAGGTCACACTGCATGATGAGTGCATCCTACAGCATCCACACTGAAAACATATGTGAATAGAGGGGGGGAAATGTTTGAAGGAACACATAAAGCCTGAATCTTGTCTGATGGAAACAAAATTGTAAGGGGAAGATTCAGTATCCACTGACTACCAGTCAAAATCATCAATTTTTTATCACTATTTTTGAATAATCAACTGACCATGCTAAAAGTGAAGAGTCAGACACCTGACTCTAGGGCTGGTGTAGTGGCTCAGTGGTTACAGTGCTTGCCCAGCATGCACAAGTACATGGGTTCAAACCCCAGTACCCATATATACAACCAAGTGTCAGAGCAACAAAAGTCATGTGAAAAACTGAATAAAAATTGATTCTCTCTCATTGTCCTTCTCTCTTTAAAAAAAAAAGGCACCTGATTCTGATGAACAATCTTCTTTTACTGCTGAACCATAGAATTATAAGCACAGCTAAATATTTACAAATGGATCATTATATGTAATTGTAATATGCACTAGGCTTATTGTTTTGGAACAAGTCTTTGGTTGCCAAACCTGTGTATTCTGGGAGACTTAAGTTCTCCTCTGTCACCAATAGACAGATCATCAAAACAAAAATCAATAAAGAAATCTCCAGCCTAAACAACTCCATTAATCAAATGAACTTAACAAACATGTATAGAAAAAGTATGAAACAAAATATATGAAACAAAGAACTGGTACCTTGAAAAAATAAATAGACCCCCTAACCAATCTCACTAAAAGAAGGAGAGAAATGAAGCAAATCAATAAAATCTCCAATGAAAAGAGAGCGATCAACACTGACTCCATGGAAATCCAACAAATTATAAGATCATATTTTGAAAAACTGTAGTTTTCCAAATTAGATAATATGAAAGATATGGACAAATTTCTAGACACATACAACATCCCTAAATTGACACAGGTTGATACTGAATTCCTAAACAACCTAATAACATGCACTGAAATCCATACAGCAATTAAAAGTCTACCAAAGAAGAAAAGCCCACTGCCTGATGGTTTCTCTGCTGACATTTACCACACTTTTGAGGAGGAACTAATACCTCTCCTTATTAAGTTATTGCAAGAAACTGAAAATGAGGGAACTCTCCCAAACCCTTTTTGTGAAGCAACCGTAACTCTGATACCAAAAGCCAACAAGGACACATCAAAAACAGAAAATCATACATAGACCAATATCCCTGATGAATCTGGATGCATAAATCCTTAATAAAGTTCTAGCAAACCGTATTCAAAAATTTATCAAGAAGATAATTCATCATGATGAGGTGGGCTTCATCCCAGGTATGCAGGGCTGGTTCAACATATGCAAAACAATTAATGTAATTCATGATTTAAACAGAATTAAGGACAAAAACCATATGGTCATCTCAATGGATGCAGAAAAGGCCTTTGATAAAATTCAGCACCCTTTTATGCTCAAAACTCTGGAGAAGATAGGAATCAAAGGAACCTATTTAAACTATGCCAAAACCTCAGCTAGTATAATATTAAATGGAGAAAAGCTGAAAGCATTTCCACTAAATTTAGGAAAGAGATAAGGCTGTCTGCTCTCACCACTTTTATTCAGTATTGTTCTTGAGACCCTAGCCAGAGCAATAATGCAAAAGAAGGAAATCAAAAGGATAATAATAGGAAGAGAGGAAGTCAAACTATCCTTTTTGCTGACGATATGATCCTGCATCTGGAAGATCGAAAAACCTCTACCAGAAAACTGCTTGAACTTATAAACAAGTTTAGCAAAGTGACAGGCTAAAAGATCAACACCCATAAATCAATAGCTTTCCTATACACCAACTACAATAGGGCATCAATGTTTTTAACTGCTGAACTCAGCAGTTGGAACACTTGCCTGGCATGTATGAGGACCCTGATTCAGACCCTAGCACCACATACATAACTGAGTGTCAGAGAAACAGAGGCCAGATGAAAAAAATAATTGAAAGTTTATTATCTTCCCCCACCCCATCTTTTTCCCCCTCTTTCTCTTTCTCTCTCTTACTTCTCTATCTCTCCTTCTCTTTCTAAAAAAAAAAAATTAAAAACACAAAAAAATTCAAGAGTCCTACATTGATGTTGAAAGTACTAATCCAAAATGCATTTTATTTTATAATCTTATTAAGTGCACTTGTATGTGTGCTTGTGTGTGCAATCCTTTGCACTGAAAGGACCAGTTTGATAGCAATGACCACCTTTAGCAACCAGATTGTGCCTTCTAATTTCCATGAAGTAGAGGTCATTAAAAAAATATGTAATTGGTGGGAAATGGGAATTTAAATGAACCATTTAGAATTCAAGATGAAGCTAAAAATATCTTGTTATATGAGAAAGAAAATGCAATTATAAACTAGTGAGAGTCCTGCCAAATGAAGTCAAGATTTATAGTGGATAGGCCCAAGATGAAACACTTTGATTATAATACAATGGACTGAAATGCTTTAAATATGGTTAAATCCTTGAGTTTATAATGATAAGGATAAATATCTCACTGGTTACCTTTGCAAAATATTGGGGAACCACTGCATTCTTTTGAAAATTGCCAAATACAGAGAAAGTTTTAATATACCTTGTTGCAGTCATATAAGGAGGATAATTATTTTTGTAAGTATCCTAGATAATTAATGCAGGAATGGTTGATCTTAATTTGAAAAAAATTAATCAATTCTTGACAATAATCATCTTGGCTGATTGAGACAAAAGAGACATCTCTTTGGGCTGAAAAATAGGGACATCAGATATTACAGAAGTACACAATATCACCTATAAAGAAGTCTTGCCACAAAAAAACTAACCTGATTCTGACAAATCTATCAATAGATGGATAATTGGGAGTTTTTTAATAGTAAAATTACATAATATTTGAAATTTTTAAAATAAAAAGCTTTTGAAATGTTAAGAATTTTTAAAGGAGAGAGAGCAAGGCAACAATTAAATACTTCATAACCTGTCAATATCAAATATTTTAAGTGTCTTGGGGCTGTTTACATGTTTTATCATATAAAAAAAATGTTCCCATAAAATCTCCAAAATAATCATTGCCACACAGTATCACACAGAACACCCATGCTATACAGAGAACAGGAGCAGCCTCCCCGTGTGCCAGAAAATCACGAGTTCAAAGCAGGTCCTTTGTTTTCAGTTTATTATTATGATCCTCATACTATGCCTATCTTCATGATCAGAAAAGAAAAAAGGTATTTCAGTGGGTGGGCAAAAAAAATGGAACTGCCTGTAGTGAAAGAGGTATCAGAGTAAATATTGAATACTTAAATTGTTCTTCCTCATTTCTATTGCTTTACTACAGTTAACTGGAGTAAATATGAACTGGGGTATCTAGCTCTTCTGATACAATATCTGGACAAAAGTCATGCTTGCATCCTTAGGTTTCTGCAGTACTGCTTTAATTTTACAAAAAAAGATAAGTTGGTGTAACAGAAAAGGAAAGAAATAACGATGAACTCTCTTGAGTTTCTTAAATACGTAAGAGGTAAGCAGCTAAGATGCAATGAAAAGATGTGAGTGGGAAGTTTGTGACCCATGAAGTTGATACTGCAGGAAGCTTGAATGAAAAGTTGAAAGGCTTTATGAGTAGGCCAGACTAGATAGATAGTGAGGCAATTAGAATCATTCATTGCTGCCAAGGCATCAGGCCAACATGAATTACAACCCAAACTGAATGAAACAGAATAGAAAATAGAAAAGCCTTTAATGAAAATGTTGGAGAACTCACAAGGGATGGGGAAAGTGCCAAATAACTGGAAGATGGCTAAGTAAACTAAAAGGTCTATTCTCCCATCAATGCATAAGGGATTTACAAGTTTAACTCACATTGCTGTTAATAGGAATTCTATGTGTGATCCAAGGGTGTATTCATGGAGAAAATGCAGCTATTAGTGTCTAGATTGGCCTCTCTTGAGCCAACACTGGCAAATGCTCCAAATTATATGGTAGTTTGGTGACAGGGACTAACAGGGGCTAATGTTTATCTTCATCTTATAGTCCTCTGATAGTATAAGATCCCTTGTCAACAAAGAGTGAAATATATTCTCTGCAACCTTTCATAATATTTAATTTGAAAATATTTAGAAATTAATTTCCAGAAAATTAAAATAAAGGAAAAATAGAAAAAAAAAACAGAGATTTCTATTCAATTAAAAAGACCATCTGGAAAACAGAAGCATATCATTTTCTACCTGAAAGGAATCCATTTGCTAACTTATTTAATAATAGCTATCATAGTCCCTAATATGTCCAGACATTCAAAGGCTTTATCAAGGATTTTACTTAATCGTAATAACTAGTTTACAAAATAGTAATATCTTCCCTATTTCACAGACAAAAGTAATGGAAACTAAAACATTAATTTGCTCAGGATCACCCAGCTTGAAAGGATCAAACTCAAATCTAGGTCGGTGTAGTTCTAAAGCCCCCAATCCTTCCTACACACCTCACTGTCTACTATATAGCAGCCTCAGTCCTCCACTGGTCATTGTGTCTTAATATTATTCACTCCCAGATGTAATGCAATGAATCTTTTGTAAATTTATGTTTGCATTTTCAGACACAGATTTATGTTTTCAAATATTATTCTTCCCCCCAAAATTAAAAAAGCAATATACTAATTTTTGTAAGATAATGAAGTCAATATTTTTTATCCAATAGACATAAGTAATATTCATTGAGCAAGCATTTATTGAATCCATCAGGTGCCAAGGTCTATACTAGACTAAATATGAAGACAAATAAAGACCCTGCTTTCAAGATCAGCGAAGTCTAATAGAAGAAATAAGCATAAGCAACTCATTAAATACAGTCAGCTACATGATTCAGAAAAAGTAGTACAAAAGTGGGGAACACATTATGCCTTTTATATTGGTTTCTTACTAATGTCAGCAATTTTAGTGCTATAATTTCATTAGATAACTTCAGCATGGCCTTACTGGAGGCTTAAGAATATTTCATTTATTGCAGGATCTTCCTTCCCTAAAGCACTCTGTAATATGTACAAGGCAGCATTATTATACCCAAATTGTTGACGGAGAAATAGGGCGGCTTAACAAAATTAAATGACTTACTGGCCCCAGGAGAGACTCCCAGTGCCACACTTTATTTCCCCAAAGGTAAAATTCATTTTTGTACAAAAATCGATTTAATCCGAATAATATAGGTTTTAAGGACTCTTCAAATTATCTTGATTCCTTAAGAACCAGTTTGAACGTATTCCATCAAATAGTCTGTACAATTTTAGTTCTACCAGAAGCAAAACAATTTCTGAAACCATAGGTAGGTGCTGGATGCTGCTTTCATTTGAGTTAATTAAAAGTATTTGATCCACTATGGTGCAACTCAGTGTAAGATCTTTAAAAGAAAAGAATCGATTAATCCATGCAAGTTTCAGATAACACCTAATCTAAATGCCAGAGCTTGTGACTGGATTTAATCAAGCTCTGGCTATTATTTATTGACCTATCCAAAAGGCGGGGTGGAGGGGTAGTTGTTTTTATTTTCTTCTATAAAGGTACTGAAATAATGGATAAGCTGTCAAAAACAGCATCAATTCCCATTAACATAATGTATTGAAATTTTTGCAAACACTAAGCAGAAATAGAGTAAATCAAAATAATTTATTATTTAAAATGTCAAACATTAACATAACTTGAGGGAGAGGACAGATGAATCTGACCTCATTTCTTACTTAGAGATGATAAATACAAATTAAGTATATTCTAGAGATTTTTGGTAGAGAGACTACTTTAAACAACTTTTCCTCCCTGGGTGACCAGCAAAACCAGGGCTAGCCTTCTGAATAAGCAAAGGAGACAATACCTATGCAAAGTGAGTTTAGGGACACCGAAAGGGCTCCATGCCGAAAATATCCTCTGCCCACTTTTTATGCCAACTTCTGAAGCAAGCTTTCATCCTTGTAGCTCAATGATTCTCTGCTCTTGTTAATCATTAGAATTATCTGGGATACTTCTTAAACACACTAATGCCTGAGCTTCTGCTCCAAAGATTTTATTTTAGCCTGGGCATTTGTTGTGGATTTTGTTTGTTTGTTTGCTTGCTTACTTGCTTGTTTTTGTTTTATGTTTTGAAGCAGAACAAGCAATTCTAGTAAGCAGCTAAGGTTAAGAATAACTGGTAAGATGTTTTAGCAAATTTCAATAGATACAGGATAAAAGGAGCAAATTTGAGATTACTCAGAATGACTAGAGAAGCAGTTGATCAAACAAAAAGCACAAGTTTAAGGAGCCTGGATGGTCAGGAGCAAGAGTTACAATTGGGCCGTTAGCCAATAGGTAAACCTCCAGTTTATTCAGAAGGATACCATTGGGGTCGAAGGCTACAGAACCGTGCTGCTAGAAAAAACACGAGATCTAGACTCAGATCAACTTACCACTTTGGACTCAGAAATAAGTTTTTAAGATTTTGTCTCACAAACAGGCTCAATGAATTTTTCCATAATAAAATATGAAATGAACTATCAAAAATAAGTTTTCAGGGGCTGGAGTGGTGGCTCATCGGGCCGCTTGCCCAGCATCCACAAGTACAGGGGTTCAAACCCCAGCACCCATGTACAGAACTATATGTCAGAGCAACGAAAGCCATGTGAAAAACTCAATAAAAATGGATTCTGTCTCTCTATATCTCTTCTCTTCTCTCTCACTGTCCTTCTCTCTTTAAAAAAAAAAAAAACAAGTAATCAGGAGTATTCATTTCTTTTCGTAGATGTCTTATTTGAAAATTGAGACCACAAAATAAAAAGGCCAGAGACAGTTTCAGTTTTCCATTTATTTTATGGTACTGGGAATTGAACCCAGGGCCTTGTACATGCCAGGCAAATACTCTACCTATGACATAAAGCCCCAGACTCTCAAAATCAATGTTTTTAAACTATGAGAGGAATTTTTTCTCAGTTTGCACAAAGCTATATTTATTTGAAACTATAAAAACAAGTCCTATAAACATTTTACATGTCCTATTTGTTTCCCTTTTTAGAAATGCACCTTTTTTGAGAAAAAGATTTGCATTTTGAGATTAACCGTAACTTTAAAAAAGACTCATGAGAGGGCATATTCAATGGGAAATTCTTTGGTTAAATCATATTATTGGGGGCTGGAGCAGTGGCTCAGGAGTTATGGCACTTGCCTGGAATGTACAAAAATGCAGGTTCAAACCCCAGCACCACATACACAAGGAAGTGTTAGAGCAGCGAAAGCTACATGATAAACTAAATAAAATTGTTTCTCTTTCACTGTCCCTTTCTCTTTAAAAAAAAAAATCTAAAAACTATTAATTTTTCCCTTATTTTAGCAATCTGTCTCAAAGGTTTCGACCATTATCACTGACCAAACAAGTGACCAGATGACTTCATATAAATTTAACAAGCTTCTGATTAATTTTACAAATATTGTCCTTTCTTTAAAAATATGAAATTTTATTGGTGAAAATGCTTTTCTCTAATTCAAAATAATAACTATTTTACCATATTTTTATAGTAGTAGTCCTGAATGAAAAATAGATTAGTTACCATCTCATTTATCTTAATACTACACTACTAATAATCATTACTCTGAAACCAAATTGTCTGAGTTTAAACCCTTGTACAAATATTTATTGTGTCCTTGGAGAAGTTACTTAATCTGTATTTCAGTTCCCACATCTGCAAGATGGAAATAATAATAGTAGATATCTCACAGGATTATTAATATATGTTTAAGAAATTAGAAGACCGTCATAATAGAAACATTCAATAAATATTTATTAATATAATTATAATACTTGTTATTTTAAAATAATCAATTGTTTTCCAGAGTTGCCATGGTGTTCAAGATACTATTTTTGTTTGTCTTTTAATTGCATATTAGTAGACAAATACCTGATTTGAATTTCAAATCCATTTCATGAAAAAGCTAACCTAGGCACATTAGCTTGAGGTAAGGTTTGGATGCATGATAATAGTAGCTCAAACAGAGGCAGATTTTAGAAAATCCAAGTGCTGTGTGGATTCTAGGAGATTATCTCCATTTCTTCCTTCTTCCAGATCTCTCCCTCACCATTTCTTGCCTCCATCAGGCAATGCATCCTTGTAAGACTAACTGGCACCATGTGGCATTTTAAATACTTCATGAAAAACAGATGACATATCCTCATTAAAATTTTGAGACAATGATGGAGTGAAGAGAGTGTAATTTCAGGTGAGGTAAACTGGGGTTAAATTCTTGCTGTAACATTTGCTAGTTGTACAACCATAAGATATACAAGGTTTAAACTTCCTGTGCTTCAGTCTCTTTATTTGAGAGCAAAGCTACTGCTCATCTTGCATGGTTATTACAGAAAGTAGGTTATAAGCTTTATAAAGCATCAAGAACAATGTAGCTCACTCAAATGTAGATGAAAGATGTATACAGATATTTCTCAGAATTATGCTACATGAACAGTAACACTGAGATAGGCCTTCTATAAGGAGACAAATGATAAAGGGAACTGATCTGAGTTTTAAATTGCTATTTAAAATTTAAAATGCAATTGATGATATTCATTTACAGAAATATTTTAAGATAGCTCTGTATTTTGATTTCTAAATATAATAGATAAAAATGTGGTTTTGAGTTGTATTTTTATTTCAACTTAAAGATTTTGTGATTAATAAGTTTGTTAAAGCTAGCATTTATAATTTGCTTATCAAACCCCTTTATTATAGATGGGCAGATGGTAATTAGTATGTGGAGATAGTCCATGATATTTTCCAAAGGTTCTCAGATTATTATCAGCTAAGAAAGAGTGCATTAAAACAAAACTAAATGGGGAATCATCTGTTTGCTTGTTTTGTGTAAGTCCTTGAGATTTATTCCAGTGAGACCAATAAGCAAAAAGAATGAAATAAAAAGGCAGAAGGCCAATGTGTTATAAATGCTGTTAAAGTATTTGATAAAAGCTATCCACTTGAGGTTCATTGAAGCACTTTGGAAAAAATGATCTCCCTGTATTTAGACCCAAGTGATAGCAAGCCAAACATTCTGGAAGAAATGTAATACTGTTATACAACAACACACACAATCATATTTATTTCATTATTGCTACCTACATGGCCTCTAGTGTTAGTATGAAACCTGGTTTTATGTAGATGATATATTATTTGGAAGCTGCTCTGATTATTCTACCCTAATTAGCAGGATGTCTGGTAAAAGTCAGCAAACAACACAATCCCTCAGTTTGGTACTAGAAACTAAATCTTAAATTTCCATAATTTTTAAAACAAACAAAGTAGGACAGGATTTATTTCTCCTGGATTCGTCTTTTCAAAAAATTCCAAGATCCTTCCAGTTGATACATAAGATAGGGCACATATTGTCAAGGATAAGTTGTTAAAGTGAATACGAAATGTGCTTCTCAAAATATCGTTTACACATTTACCAGATGGTAAAATAAACATGTAAATTGTTATCAAGTATACACCAAGTTTGTATTAAAATTTTACACACTGTAGGAAGGGTGTAAAAATTATCACATATTGTATTACTTGTTCACTTAATAGTTTATTAGCATTTCATAAATATTTTCTTTAAGAAAAATAAGATTTAAATGGTCAGAGGATTCATATGCTGCTGATCAGAACTATGAAATTCATCAGAAACTGAAGAATATCCAATTATTTTCTATCCATTAGTTGGCAGTGAAAAGAACGTTAAAAAAGAAAGGTTTCAATTAAATTCATTATTTGATAGTGTTAATACCTTTTTGAGATGGCATTAAATAAGAAAGCCGATTTCATAGACATGCACACTCATATTGAGGATTATCCAGGACATTCAAGGTTATCTGCATTCCTCTTTTCATCATCGCTAAAATCTACTATAGGAATTTAAAGTACTAAATGTTGCCAAAAAAAATAAGAAAATTAAATATCTCTAAAATTTCCATTTTTTTCAATTCTACCTGGGTTTATATTACATTGAAAATCAATAGGAGCACAACATTGCACCTCCAATCTCCTTTTGAGTTTAATCATAAGCTTTGTTTGTTTATTTGTCAGTTCTGGTGGTAGTGACAATTAAACCCAGGGCTGCCGGCATGCTTAACAAGTGCTGTATCACTAAACTAGATCCCCATAAAATATGGTTTTATTATAACACATTAAGGCAGAATTTCTGGAATAAATCTACCTTTAGAATCACCAAAGCTGCCAGGTGTAAAGATGCATGACTGTAATCCTAGCAACCGGGAGGCTGAGGAAGGAGGATTTCAAGTTTGAGGCCAACCGCAGCAACTTAAGGTCCTAAGCAACTTAGCAAGAACCTGTCTCTAAAAAAAAAAAAAAAAAAAGGGCTGGGAATGTGGCTGACTGGTAAAGCATCCTTGGGTTAAAACCCCAGTACCAAAATATAAAAATAAAAGAATCACCAGCACTTAATTAACATATCTCAAAACAACATGATTATGGGGCTGGAGCAGGGCTCAGCATTATCACACTCGCCTGGCATGAACCTCGGTTCAAACCCCAGCACCCATACACAACTAAGTGTTGAAGCAGTGAAAACCAGATGAGAAAACTAAATAAAGTTGACTCTCTCTCTTTCTCTATCTCTCTCTCTCCCTCCCCCTCTCTCTTAAAAAAAAAATATGTGATTATTATAAAGGGAAACATTATCATAAAATTTAATGAGTTTTTGTTTTAACTTTTCCATCATAATGACTATTTAAGCTTAGGAAATCCTGGAAATCAGGAGCAGAGTCCAAAGCTTATAACCCAAGTGTAATATTTCTTTGAAGTCTCATATTTAAAAAAAAATCCATAAAGAAAGGATCCATGAATCACAATAGGAAAGTTCTCTGAGAGTCACAGAAGTAGCTTAATTTATTAGTATGAATGCCCTGCTCATGTAAACCAATAAACAATATGAAAAAAAATGGAAGTTCAAAGAACTGTCTGCTTCCACCAAGAAACTTAGAACCTGAAATCTTTTTTTTTTTTTTGAGAGAGAGAGAATCAATTTTATTTAATTTTTCATGGACTTCCACTGCTCAGACACTTTGTTGTGTTCGTGGTGCTGGGGTTTGAACCTGCATATGCGTGCATGCAAGGTGAGTGCCTTAACTGCTGAGCCACAGCACCAGCCCCTGGAACCTGAAATCTTGAGCCTTGAGAATTTCACATATTAAATTCAGAATTTATTGTCTTCCTAGAATAAAGTAAAATATAGATCAATCTGTGGAGTAATCTAGATAGAAATCTTCATGTTGTGTCTCCTGAAAAGCAGAGGCACCAAGATCATCCATGAGGGTATTTTCTTGCACTATGTTCTCAATAACCCAGATGTTGTTGGTGGTAGCAATATCAGGAGTCACTGGAGGAACAGAGGGGGAGGTCCAGTGAACAGAGACACCAGGGTCCTCATCCTGCTCCAACAGAACAGATTGACATTAACATACTTTATATTCTGTCCATCAATGCATTTTAAGAGTTCTGCTGGTGCTGGAGCGGTGGCTCAGTAATTAGAGTGTTTTCCTGGCGTGCATGAGGTTTGAACCCCAGCACCACATACACAACTACACAACTGTCGTAGAAACAAAAACCGGATGAAAAATAAATAAAATTGATTCTCTCTCTCTCTCTCTCTCTTTCTTTCTCTCTGTTTCTCCTTTCTTCTCTCTTTAAAAAATAGTTTTGGGGGCTGGAGCGGTGGCTCAGCGGTTTCGGCGCTTGCCTGGCAAGCACGAGGACCCGGGTTCAAACCCCAGCACCACGTACACAACTAAGTGTTGGAGCAACTAAGGCCATGTGAAAAACTAAATAAAGTTGTTTCTCTCTTTCTCTGTCTCTGTCACTGTCCCTCTCTTTAAAAAAAATAAAAAATAAAAAATAGTTTTGTTGCTAAAAATATTTAAAATCTGAGAATCACAATTCAGGAGTGTCTGTTAATGCTCCTTACTTCTGAATGTATGTTAAATCCAAAATAGTCTGTTTCACCCGGTTCATCTACCACTTAAGAAAATAGTATAAATTGTGCAGTAACAGAAAATAATTGATATGTTAAAGTTTTAAAAGATAATTTTCATTGGGTGCAATGATGCATGTCTGTAGTCCTAGAAACTTAGTAGGAAAATGGCAAGTTTAAGGCCAACCTCAGCAACTTAGCAAGACCCTGTTCTTGAAATAAAAAACATGGACTGGAGATGTACCTCAAATGTCCCTAGGTTCACTCCCTAGTACCACGAAAAATTTAAAAATAATGAATAAATAAAAAGTTACGTTTTAAATTAAAAGTGAAGGGCTCGAGTGGTGGCTCAGCAGTTTCAGGGCTTGCCTGGCATGTGCAGGAACATGGGTTCAAACCCCAGCACCACGTACAATTAAGTGTCAGAGCAACAAAAGCCACATAAAAAAACTAAAGAAAATTGATTCTTTCTCTCTCTCTCTCTCTCACTGTCCCTCTCTCTTTAAAAAAATAAATAAAAGTTAAATGTGTAAGGAACATATTATAATGAAGTTTATTTAAGGCAATGCAATAGTTTGCTTATAACTTCAAAAGTAAAAAGAAAGAAAAGTAAATGATAACTATATTCTACTTTATGATACCTTTTGATTTGTGTCTGCAACAATTCTATCAGAATATTAGAATAAATAAACAATTTGCCCTTCCTTTTTCTTACATATTGGTAGTTTGGGTTGAGCAGTGAAAAGAGATTTTAAGTTTTATTACAGGTTGTTGGTTAATATAGAAATTTGTATAGTAATTTCCAATATGTAAAGTACTAGAGTATATATAATTTAATAATGAAATAGAAAATGTCCATTTTTATTAATAAAAAAGAAATCCTATAAATTCTACATTCTACCTTCAAAATTTTCAGCTTGTTTTAAAATGAAAATAACATGTATTCCTGCCAAATTCTTAAGAAAAATTAACAATCTAGAAAGGCATGTCACATTATTCCTATACGTTTTCACTTATACCATCCCATCCCAAGATTACACATTCCCCAGAGTTATATGTTCCCTAGTTGGTAGATACCTTCCTATTTTAGATGCCAATTTCTAATTTTATCAATAAGATCAACTTTTTAATTATGTCAAGACTGACATAGTTGGAACTAGTGAGAGGGTGGGGGAACAAATTTTCATATACTTATGGAGTAACTATAAATTGATACAGCCCATAGCCCAGAAATTCCACTTTTAGTAACTTATCCTATAGATATCTGTTAAGAGTTTAGATCTGGAAAGTCCTCCAAAGGTCCATGTGCTAAAGACTTGATCCCCAATGCAGCGACGTTCAGAGGAGGAGCTTTGGGGAGGTGATTGGATAGTGAGGGTTCATCTTATCAATGGGTTAATCTATTGATGGATTCATAATTGAATGAATCTTTGGAGGTGGTGGAGACAGTAGGAGGTGGAGCCTAGTCAGAGGATGTAGGTCATTGAGACGGTACCCTGGAAAGGTACGTCTTGTCCCCAGACCCTTCCTCATTCTCTCTCTTTCCTTTCCCATGCCCAAGGAGTAAACAGCTTTGCTCCACCATGTACTTCCCAACATAATGCTCTGCCTTGCCAAAGACTCAAAGCAATGGACCCAAGCAACCATGAACTGAAACCATGAGCTAAAATAAATCTTTCCTCCTTGAAGCTGATTTTCTCAGGTATTTAATCACAGCAATAAAAAGCTAACACAATATCTAATATAATGATATGGAGGGAAATGTACATTGTATCATGTTTTACAACAGCAAAAACCAAGGAATAGCTACATATAAATAAGTAAGGGACTGGTTATGTTAGGTATAATTTACAATATAACCTAATGGTAAAGATGTTAAAAAGAATGAGATCGATGTGTACTGAGTTGGAAATAAAGAGTAAATCTATTGTTAAGTGGAAAATATAAGTTGTACAATAGTAACATGGTTTCTTACAATAGAATTCATTGTAAGAGTAAATTAAATTTAGAATTATTTCCATTTAGAGGCCAGATTTGTCTTAATATGTAAACCACTGCATTACATGGCACCTAGCCTTTATAAGCTTAGCTTCCTTTTTTACCTTCTCTACACCCAAGCATCAAAAATATTGACTATTTCTTAAACAGGCCTTTGCTCTGCTCCCCTACCTCTTAGATTTTTACTTATTTATGGCTTCCTTACTTTCTTCCTTTCTTTTGTTGTGGTTGTGTTTATTTTGTTTTCGTTTTTTATTTTGTTTTGTTTTGTTTTGTTTTTTCTATCCATAAAGACTTTTCACCTCCTGGACTTTTGCAAGTCAAGTCCAGCCTCAACAAGTATCCCATCCATTAAGCCTTCCATGATTCCTGGGGTGGACTTAATCCAACCCTTTCCTGTGCTCCCAAAGGATTTCTCCCATGCTTCTTTCTAGAACTCAAGCTCATCACTTTTGATCTTGTAAAGTGTTTCCACAAATCACAGAGAATCTGTATTAAATTCATCCTACAATCTCCTTGTTGCCTCATATAAGGCCTCAGTCATGGTCTATGATCAACAAAGGCTCACTAAATTAAAATAGTAATCAAATCCATATGGAAACTTCTCATTAAATCAGTTTACCTTAGATAAAGAATCCCCGGTCTTGGGCTGGAATGGTGGCTCCGCAGTTGCCGGGCTTCACTGACATGTGCAAGGACACGAGTTCAAACCCCAGCACAATGTATACAATGAAGTGTTGAAGTGTAGGAGCAATAAAAGCCATGTGAAAAACTAAATAAAGTTGATTCTCTCTTTCTCTTTCACTGCCCCTCTCTCTTTAAAAAAAAAAAAAAAAGAATCCCTAATCTTTTATTTTTCTATAAAGAGAAGCTATTTTTCATTTCTCAAAGTTGTGAAAGGTAACAGAGGTAGGAGAGAAAATGATTCACAATAACCCTCAAAAGAGATAGAGGTGTCCATTATTACTGTTTCATCTGGAAATCCATAGGAGAAAATTGGTGGAACATCCAGTTTTGAAATCTACCAGGAAGGCTTTTGAACTAATGGCAGAGAAATCCTGACCTTTGGTTCAGGTATTCCTATCTGAAACAGTTCACCCACCATGGTAAGGATATATTCATTAGGACTTCTATGAAATGAACTATCATAACGTTGCTTTTGGTTTGCAAAAAACAAACAAAACAAAATAAAACTAAATTAAACTAAAACCTTTTCGTTTAATTATAGTTTAAGACTGCAAAAAGAACAAGGATAAACAAAATCCATTAGTCCAAAAATTTCACTTTGAAGAAGTTATATCCTCCCCTTCTTGCCAAATTGCATTCACTAATAAAGAGATTTCACGTTTACCATAAATTTTCCTTTTTTGTTACCACATAAAATTAATCAAAAGATTGGCAGATGAAGTACACAGATAATTCAGAAACAGGAAATGCCTGAACATTATAAAATTTACTGTACATCACTTCTAGGAAGGATACTAATTGAACAAACGAAGTATAATTTATACAAATAAAACCTGGGAACCTCAAAAAATTCTAACACAATCTTACTTTACTCTTTTAAAAGGTTCTGTACAGAATGATCACGATCATGAAATCTAGTTTCAAAATATATATAAAATCCAAAATAAGGAATAAATTAAAACTGTGCATTTGTTCTCTAATCCTTTTACCATTTTTCAATCTGGGAACACTTCTAAATTTAGGAGTGAGCTATAATAAGCCACAGTCATATGACTGCCTAGTTTCTTGAACATTAATAAATACTTAATTCCAGCACAGATGAAATATTGCATTTGGAGAAGTGGGTAGTAAGCACTGTGAGAAATAAGTAGAATCAGTAACTTTAACTTTTCTTCTAGTTTATTCTCTTTTATTTTTAAATCCCAGAATCTACAGTTTCTAAAGATTATACTAGCTAAATTATTTGTATATAACAAAACTATAAGGCTTTTCCAAAATAATCTAAGCTTATCAACTCCCAAAATATATTTAACCAAGCTTCTTCCTTTTAACCTTTTGAGTTTTAGCCATTTTGAGACCTACAGCTGGTGAATTTTCATGTTCTACATCACATTTCTCAGCAAATATATCTCATTTTATCCCCCATATATTTCTGTTATAATGCTTCTACATCTAAATATTTTATAATAAATAATCAATATTAGCAATGTTCCTAGGAATAACCTACCACACTTGATTGGATTCGGATCTGAACAAAACAAAAATCCAATTTTTTTCTGATTATCTCTGTTACAATATACTGAATATGACAACTTCTCAAATATGTAAATTAATTTGTGACTCAGTTTGCTGGGTGATGTTCATATCATGACTCAAATAGATGCAACCACTTAAAAATGAATGACTTGGGAGGATGCCATGGACTTTGAAGCTATCTGAGTAAGTAAGCTGCTTGTATCTGGCCTATATTGAGGGGAAGAAATTTTTCCATCTGACATATTTAGAGGTAATCCCTGTATAATTAAACTGAAATATGGTATATGGCTGACATTGCCCAAACTGACTTCCCACCCTTAGTTCTCTAGTTCTATGGACTAGACTATTCTGGATAATCTGGTATTTATTCTGTGGAGAATGACATGAGATGTCAAATGTGCAACACTTCCAGAAAACCTTCCAATTATCCAGATAAAGGCTACCTTATGGATAATTATAGGGTTTCAAAAGTCTACAATAAGCCAGGTGCGGTGGCACATGCCTGTAATCCCAGTGTCTTGGGAAGCTGAGGCAGGAGGATTGAGTTCAAAGCCAGTCTCACCAATTTGGAGAGGCCCTGAGCAACCTAGTAAGACCCTGTCTCAAAATAAAAAATAAAAAAAGGCTGGGGCTGTGGCCCAGTAGTTAAATACCCTTGGGTTTAATGTCTAGTACCCAAAAAAATAAAGACTCCAATCATCACCATGTTTCATCATAATAAACTGGAGGAGGAGTACAGATGGCTTATTTCCTACAGAAAGTGAGAAGACAGAGCACTTCAGAGGTTACTTTTCTCTTATAGTCAGGAGTTCTCTTTAGAACAGGACTGCCTATTCTAAAAGGTGGCCCTACTGACACATGTTTAAAAAATGAAGTTATTTGAAAATAATAATTTTAAAATCTATATGTTTATTTTTAAGAAAGTTGTCATTGGCTGGAGTGGTGGCTTGGTGATTGATTACAGTGCTTGCCAGTCATGCACAAGGACGCAGGTTAGAACCCCAGTACCACATACGGGAGCAACAAAAGCCACATGAAAAACTAAATAAAATTGATTCTCTCTTTCTCTCTCACCGTACCTCTCTCTTTATATTAAAAATCATTGTCATTACCATAGTTCCTAAGCATAAAATTATAATAGACAGATACTGTTGGCCTCCATTCACATTTGTTAAAAAATAAAACAAAAACCTCAACCTTTCACTACAAAAACAAAAAAAATATATAAAAATAAAACAAAAAATCTAGAAGAGTGGTTTCAGATTTTGCAGCACATTAGATTAGGAATTTTTTCAACACACTGGTGTCTATATCTCAACACCAGACATTCTCATATTATTTGGTATGAGGTGCAAATCTGGGTATCAGAATTCCTAAAACTCCCCTGGTGATTCTAATGTGAAACCACTGACCTACAGGATATGAGAAGTGCTACCATCCTCTTCCCTCCATCAAGCTGTGTATTAGTGTCAGGAAGAGAAGTTGGCAAGTATAGGCCTGCTTATTCCCAAGACAAGAAGTGACCTTGATTTTCAATAAATCAATATGCTTAGAGTGTGTGTGTGTGTGAGAGAGAGAGAGAAACAAACATGAAATGCCTTAGAGAGAGATTATATATATATATATATATGTATATATTCCTAAATTAATTACAGCAAGTTTGAAGATTGTAATGGAAAGAACATTGTAAAAGACAATCTCTGCATCTTTACACCCATTTACTCTTTGTGGCTTTATACACTCAAGTGAATTATTAAACAAGTAATTCCCTGTACTTTGCTTATATATTGCACCATTTTAGAAAAGAAATATCAAAATGTGTGTGTAGAGATATAAGAGGAAATGGTATATTCTAGGCTAGTCAAATTAATAGTAACACTATGGCAATGCATTTCAAACTTTAAGCTGCTGTCCTTTAGAGAATCATGAAATAAATTTACTAGGTCTTAATTGAGATCTTTTCAATGAAACTGAACATAAAAGAAAAATAACAGAGTAGTGAATGTGGTAAAAAAAAAATATTATTTTGTGAAACTTGGTGTATGTGTATACATAATTCTTTGAGTTCCAGTTTAAAAAAAAAATTTTTTTTTAATAAAAAACTTGGAAAGCCACTGCTCTAGAGGTAGTTCTGCCCTAGCTCAGAGCATCTGAATTCAAACTGACTAGGAAGTCAGAAATCCACAAAAAGCACCTCTTTAAAGCTTAAAGATAATCGAAATATTTAGTTATAATTTCATTTTACAAATGAGGATGGTGAAGATCATCTTGAATAATTGACTGTTTTCACTATTTTTCACTATACCAAACACAAGTTCCTTTGAGATTTATATTTTCAAAACAAATTTAAGTACTAGGTGACAAATTTCCAACTACAAATTTTTTGTCACATTGAATGAACATTTCTTTGGTCTGGTGGATTTTCACCATCTTATGCAAAGGGAAATTATACTGCATGTAAATCAAGTTACAATAATTTTAAAGGCTCCTAAATCTCATGTTAGGAAATACAGACTTGTTTCCATAAGTGAGAAATTATTAAAAGAGTACTTCTTCAGACTCCAGTAGGAGATCCCTGAAGAGTACAGTCATGGTAGTATCTAGAGCAACAGAACCCAAAGAGTGTTAAAAATCCCCTGCTTGCTTTTCTTAATTTTATGTTCCAGACTCATCATGTTGCCACACACACACACACACACACACGCACACACACACAATACACTTACATTTTGAAAGTTAATTCTAAAGCAAAAGAACTGAAAGTGAAATTTTAAAATGTTTGTAGCTTTAGGTTTCAATGAAGGAACAAAGAGTTTCCAAAAAATGCAGTGGTACAAGAAAAATTATTTCTCATGATCTGCAAGACCTGTATCTCTTAGGTTTGGTTCTTTCTTTCTTTCTTTCTTTCTCTATTTATATATTTTTTGTAGTTACATATAGGAAGAGCTAATAGTGATGCATTTAGTCAATATGATAAGAGTACATGCAATTGTATAGCTATAAAATCGCTGCCTCAATGACATTAGGAAGTGTACTTCATATTGCAATCTTCTTCAAGGAGTTAAAGAAATACTAAGAAAAATTAACCTTTTAAAAATCCACTTTAGTCTTCATCATGTTAAACTTGGATTAAGGATAAAGAGAATATGACTTGGTATTACTTGACTCAAGGAAGGACAAATAGAAAAATCCAAAGTGTCAATTAAAATTATCAGTCTACAGGAAATAAAAATCAAGTAGGTGAAGACTTTCAGGTGATGGGCTGAAAATATACATTAGGAAAAATATCAATGGATCTTATTTCTACCACCTATTCTTCCATATTACATGTAATGTAGCTAGCAAATTTTCTTAGAAGAAACATAGATCAGGACATACCCTGTGAAAAGCAAATTCTATAGAAACAATAAATGAATGAACAACAGAACAAGCAAGCAGACAGCCATGAAAGAAAGGCTGGAACAAAGGGAAAAGTGAAAGAGTTGCAGAATCTATGATTCTGAATCATCCGAAGGACTAATTACAACTTAAAATAGCTAGGAGAATAAAAATTAGTCCAAAATCAGGACACTGCATTTGGTTAAAAATGCACAGGTGAATATAGCAAGAAATATTGTAATGTCCATGCAAACCATAAAGCTGAAGTGAAACATTAACAAATGAATCCTAAATACAAAAGAAATCGGAGATAAATGCAGTACCTTACGTAACTAATAATATTATGTGTAAAGAGAACAGAAACACCAATAAGAGACAAAAATAAAAACATTAGGTTTTCCTTTCACAAATACAAAGAGAAACAAGACCATAGAAACATGAGTATAAAGAAAACAAAATTATAAAAACATATCAGGGAAAAGCACAAAATCTTTAAAAATGTGTGGGAGGGGTTAAATAAAAAGACATACTATATCTGATGTTTGTCCCTAAACTTTACAATTGCTTTTGGGGAAAGCATAAAAGTTCTGACCTGAAATAAGCAAACTGATGAATCAGGCATAGGTTTGATAAAGGTTCAGGTTGAGGGTGGTAGTATGAGAGAAAAAAAAAAAAAGAATATGTTAAAAAAAAAAGTTGTTGGCAAGAGAGTCAACAAGGGCAAAATGAGTGTCAGAGAGAGAGAGCAGAGTTGGAGGAGGAAGGAACAAATTTGTTGAAGAGGAAGTCTGTATGTTTGACTTTCTCCGCAGGAACAAAGCACAATGTGAGCATAAATTAAGAGTGAATCCCAAAGGTGAATAAGCTCTAAGAATTATTAAGAACTTAAGTCATTTTAAAAAATAGCAAATTAAGACAGAGGTAGAAAAAAGATTTTATTTTAACAAATATATAGCATTTAATGGTAAGTAAACTGAATTAAAGTCCTCATTATAGTTTCTGTTTCCTCAAAGGAAGGTGCTAAGTAGTAAACATTGCTATTATTTGGTAAAGCTACATCCAAAATTATAATTTTTCAATTCAAAAGCACATCAGGTTATAAAATTACTAGCCACCTTTGAAACAATTTTAATCAGAAATAATGCTTTGGACTTCAGTAAATTCCCAACTGAGCAAACCATTCGAAATAACAGATAACTGAAATTTCAGATAACTGAAATCTTGCCATATAATGTCAATGTTAATTTCAGAATGTCTAAATTGGATTTACATAAAATGCATATATATTTTATTCAATGAAGTACAAGAATATTAAACTATGTGTAATAGCTTAATACTGTGTACTTAATACTTAGTACTGTGATTAAACTAATTAAGAAAGTTATAACTGAATGAAGTAGCCTATAATTTGACTACATTACAAAGGGAGAGAGGGGACTTTACTACGCGTATTATAGATACAGTCAAGGAAAATATTATCTTATTAATGCATAACGGTTTATTGATAGGAGATGGCAAATGTTTGAATGTTCTTGAGTGTGCATTCACTATTCAGAGAGGATATTTAAAACACACAATTCAAACACATATCTGAAATAGTGGGTCTTCTATCAACTTTCACAGGCTGACTTACATGTGCTCACAAATGGCAGCCCAGCAGGCAGTGACATCAGACCTACACACTATGTGGCCTGTACAGTGTGCAGTGAACAGTGCAGTGCTCTACTTGTTTGCAATGGTTTTATTTTTCGACTAGTTTTTATCACACTTGGCATGAACAAGGGAACATGTGCTTTGCTAAATTTGAACTTTTAAGATGAAACTGAATTAACTGAGAACCAAAAAATTGGTTCTGAATTTCCTAAGATTGAAAAATGCCTTTCCTTTCATAGTAGGAATGGCAAAATAAATGACAAATACATCTTGAAAGTTTAAATGTGACTTACAAAGACCCTGTGGGTTTGAAAACAACATTGTCGATTTTTTTCTTTTTATAGGCACCTGAAATGGTGAGATTGATTGAAATGGCTTTTTCCCATACAGTACACTTTCACCAAGAAGAGATGTACTAAACCTAAGTAAACCTAATGTAAGCAGTAAATCTAATATACAAGGCAATATTTGCTTTACTTTTTTAATGAGCAAGTTCAATTAATTTGATATTTATTAAAATTAGTATAATCATCAAAATATAAAGAGCCAATTCTCACCCCAAAACTTAATTCTATATTTTTTCCAACTAGTATTAGAGCAACTAACTAAATTGGCTAAAACAACCAGGGACATAGTCCTAGAGATGCCCTTCCCTCTTAAACTCCCCTCTTCTTCCTTGTAAAAGGTATGCCATGATACCCACGCATGAAAGCTTTGTACTTACAATGAGTGCCCCATCATGCAGATATTTTTAAAGAGTTGAAGTCCAAAATAATTTAAAACACAATTCAAGTTATAAATTCCAGGATGTGTTTATAATGAATCTAGTGATAAGTAATAAGTCAAACAACCTGAAAGAATCAGCTTGTGGTACAAGCTTCATTGCATTAATAATGACACAGTATGTTTATTAAATTAAATATTACCAGCAAGGGTCTTCTAAATGCCATGTTCCTCATACTAGATTACATATTTATTTCAGGGTTAGCATAGTAAGAGGGGAGCTTATCACTAGAAGCTCTATTAAGCCATGTATTCTTTTTTCAAAGCTTTAATGGAACTATTCAAATCAAATTTTTCACGCCATGCCTTGAACACTGCTGCAAACCACACTGTGGGTGTAAAATACACGCAAGGCAGATATAATCAGCTCAGATAAGACCAGTGACTTATACACCATCAAGTTTACTTTATTGGTAAGCAGTGGAGTTTTTTTTGAAGTGAATATATTTTAAAGCATGTGGCAACCTAACACACAAGCAGAAGATGGGAACCAGGAAGACACATAAGTCTCAAAGAAGCTGAATTAAGCCAAGTATAATGCAATACCTAAAATCTTGCCTTGTTTTTGTGTTTTCTCTGAGAGACTCTTTCTAGCAAAAGACAATCTCTGACCATCTCTTCAATAATTCATATAGATTCAAAAAGTCTTGGCTACCTTTTTAAAAACTGATTTCACTAATATTATGCTAAAATCTTATTCTTTCAAATACCAAAATTTACCAACCAGTTGCCAACATACCAGAGTAAATTAAATGTTTTAAAAATCGAATAGACTCAGTAGGCTTTTAAGTTGCTGGGTACTTCATGCATAAGTTTATTGTTGCCAGTTTCTTTCAAGGGAATCTAGATAAGTTGATTCTTACAGACAGGATCACAGTTTCGACTTCCCACCCCCCAATCCATGCCCAAAACGCCTAAGTAACTCATAGCCACACACACAAAAAAGGGTGCTGTACTTGAGGAGGACAGGCTGAACATTTCATGACATCCTTCATGAACATATACACATTGTTCAAAGATCATTTTTAATTTACTGGGAATATAAATGGCCTCTATATTCAACAAAGCTTTTGTTCCCAATCTGCATCCTAAATAGGAAGTAGTACATCCTTTGAAACCTCAGTGCTAAAAAGATAAGAAATAGCATCAAAAAAAAAAAACAGCTGAGTCACAGAGTTTTATCAGTGGGATTTATAAAGAAAATACAAGAGGTAAGGGCGTTCAGGAAGTCCTCCATAGACCCCAAAACAAAGCTCAGTGATGTAAGTCCGGCTCTAGGAAGACAGAAATAACCTGATTTTTTAAAGAAACTGGTCGTAAGTTTCTGCTAGTCCTAAAAAGGCTGCTAACTCCCATTCAGTTGCCAGGCCTGGCTTTCCAGGAACTGCAGGGAGGCGGCACCCGCAGGCGGGCGCCTAGGCCGCGCGCCCTTCCCGACCCCAGGGGCAGGGGGCCGGTTACTCGGAGTCCGGCCGGGAACCCGGCTCGGCCCTGCGGCCTGAACTCGGGCCCGCACCACGGACCTGGACCCGAGGCTGGGAAAGCCGGGGCGCCGCAGCGCGCACGTCCCACAGCGAAGCAGGCGAGCCCCAGCCCAGGCTCCGAGGCGGGGACCAGGACTCCCAGACGCCGGACTCTCGGGCCTGGGCTCCGGCGCGCCGAGGCCCAGGTGCGGCCTCGCCTGCGGGGCAGGAACACTGCCGCCCCAGCTGCAGCGGCCGGCGCCCTCAGCGCGCTCCGATCCGCCTGGGTCCACCCCGACGGGCAGCGTCCGCCTGGACGATTAGCAATCAGCGCAGCAGCTCTCGCCACCGGCCGGTTGCCGCGCTTGGCCCGGACTGAGACAAACTGAGTTAAAATGGCGGGGACTGTGAGTGGCGGGAGGGCCAGAGCCGTCGCTCGCCTTCTCCCTCCTCCCTTCTCTCTCTCTCTCTCTAACAAATAAACCGTTCAAAACTGAAGAGATCGGAGCTGACACAGGATTCGCCATCCCTCTTTGCCCTCACCCTGACCCCTACTCTCATGGACCTGTAAGGCAACGCGAATTCCAACCTGGGACGCAAACTTTGATTCCCACTAGGCCTCCCAGATCCACACTGATGTCCTTTGAACAGAAGCAGCGCTCAGACACACTGACAATATCACTTCTCTAGACACCCAAGACTTCCTGGAAGCGAGGAAAAATGATGATGCTTTAAAGGGACAAGAAAGCACACTGCCTCCAAGAGGAGCGCGTGGCTGCAAATTTATCTCACGCTGACTCAGTCCACACAGCAGATGGTGGCAGAGCTGCAAGGGAAACGACCTCCCCAATTTTTTAAAGAACTTCCTAATAGCAGCTAAAGCGCGTTTTTTCAGTACAAGGCACTACGTTCCCGTGAAATCTATCCTCGGCTCCTAAGAGCTTCGTTGACGCACTTGACTCCTTAGCTCAGAGACTCCCGAGGGCAGAGGGCCGCGCCCGGAGCCGCGCGCTCCCGCGACCAGGCCTCGGGTCCCGGAGCTGAGCGCTGGCCGCGCAGGCTCCAGTCCACACCACCCCGGCCCCGCAGCCCCGCGGCCCCGCGCCCGCGAGCTCGCGCAACCCCTCGCCCCTGCGGATCGCACGTGCGCCTGCCCCGCCACCCGACTGGGCTGCCAGGTAACTGGAGTTCCACCCTGGCCGGGCGCGTGATTACGTGAACGCACTACTCCACTTCACTTGCTACACAAGCACTGTGTTTTGTACTTTTCGTCCTCTTCTTTAGTTCTTAGATGTGGAAAGGAAGAAGGAAACACAAAGGAGAATCAGTCATCGCTTTACTGTGAAGCAGACAAAACTCCACCGAACGCCGTCTAGTGGCGGAATTGTCCAGGAAAGGCAAACCAGTTTCATCCTCCCTTGAATTTTCTTTTTAATTGAAATTTTGAAGACTCTTACATCTATCAGACTGCTAAGGGATCACAGGACAATCTCTAGATTTAAGACCGGTAACCTGAGGCCGGCCCAGACTAAGCAGGAATGTTAAACCTTTTTCTCTTCCCTGAGTCACCTCCCTTTGGAGACCACAGTCCAAAAATCACTTCTCCACTAGGAGAAGGCAGAGCTCAGTGGAGACTCCTTGCCTAAGGTGCAGCAGCCCCCAGACTTAAATTTCTAATATTTGTATTTTTTCCCAAGGGATGAGAATCTGGCCTGGGTGGGAATTGGCACAGGATCTTCACTATAGAAGGGAAGCAAGCAAGTTGCCTCCATCACCTCCCAAAGGAAGTTTTAAACTCAATGCTTACAAATGACCCTTCTACGAATTTCTTCTATGGGTCCTTCTACACTACACCCCTCCACATCCCCCCAAACCATCCAATCTAGAAATGTAGTCCGTCTGTGTTTGCCTTTACCTCCAAGGCCTCTTTGTAAGATCAAAATTTTTGACACCTGTCATCAACAGCCTATCTTGACATGATTTAAATTACACCCAACTCTCATGCAATGCTACCCACCTTACTTTGTGAAATTTAAAGATATTCTTAACTCCTTAAAGACCCTCCTTTTCCTGCTCACGTCATTTCCAACTTCACAGAGAATCAGGAATGATAAAGTACATATATTTTCCTTGGAGGGTGGGAATGAGCGCAGTAAAGAGAAACTTGACTCATAGGGAACTAAACTGTAAATAAAAAGGAAAAAGCAATTCCTGAGAGTGCTATAAAGCAAATTTAAGGAGCAAATGGGAGGTGATTCCCAATAAACACACTACCTCTTATCAGTGGGAACAGGCTAATCTTCCTTAACCCTTAAAAGTAGTTACCTATAATAATCATTTTCAAACTGTAAACTGCTTTCAAACACCAAAGTTAGCGTTTTACCAGGTTTATTTTACTTGTATACACAGACGATACAAACGAGCAAAAAACAAAACGTTTCTCAATGGAGTACTTGTATAAATTATTTAGTTCACAGACAAAACGAAACAAATATAAAAATCACAACATTTGATTTACAGAAGAGCCAAAATATACACACGTTTAGACCCTGAATTCCTATTAGGAAAAAAATCCCCCCATGGACTGGAATCTAGATTGAATATTGTGTATGATGCATATTTCACATTAATTTTAAAATACAAAAAAGTATAAGTTTGCTACACAACATTAGAAATCCTACTCATCTATTTCCAGGGGGATTAATGTTCCTTATCAAATATAACAAGACTTAGAGGGGGGAAAATCAGTCTTACTTGCATTATGCTAGTATTTTCCCAAGGAAGTTCAAATTTCAGCTGTTTCTAAGTGGTGGGGGAAATCATTTTCAAAACTAAAATGCAGTAAAATATACAACTCACACAATTCATCTTCACTGGACTACACTATAGTTACCAACAATTCAGTCATCTATATCATTAGTAGAGTATTCATTACAAAGATTTACAGCAATATAAAGGTAAGGGGGGACTGAAAAGATATTCAGAAACTGTTTGTCAGCATATTTGGCACCTGCACAGACCAGTAATGGATTTGGCACTTTGGGGAAAACAAATAAGGCAAAATAATATTGCTGATGTCGAGCTATTCTATTTAGAAGGAAGGGAGGAAAACACAACTCCAGTTAACTTTGCTTTGCAGGCATCATGCCACTTAATCTACTTGCCTATGAACAGACACCTATCCTTTACAGGTGTTTGGGCAGATTCTCCTTAGCTATTTATGTGCATTAGGGCACGTAGTAATTATTTCATGCAACGAATTGAGGAGAAGTGAGAAACCCATGACTATCGAGTATTTCGTGTTTCCAGAGCCTCTTGAAATATTTTAATTATCTCACAAGAAAACAGAAGAGAAAGGAAGAAGGAGGGGGGGAAGCAAAGAAAGGAAAGAAACGGAATTTAAAAAGTTAAGCATGAACTGGTTTTGTGCCTTGACAATGAGAATAAAAACTAGCCATTCGTTACAATAAATTAACACTATGTACAATCATTTCACAGGCTTTGTTCCACTAAAATTATTAACATCCCTACCATCCATCCATCCATCCATCCACTCGGGGATAAGAAAGGACGCGCTGGGTGGGTCCAGGTTCTAGAGTCAACATCCTATAGTTAAAGGGGAGGCCGAGATGCGGCGAGTCGGTACCGCTGCTGCCTGACTGGACTGTCCAGGTCTCCTAAAGGTGAAGAGTTTAATTACAAGAAAAAGGAGGAGGAGGAGGAGGTGAGAAAAAGACGAGGGGGTGGAGGACTGTTAGAAGGATACTTCACAGAAGGAAAGGATGTTGGAAAACCAAAAGGTTTACAGCAAAGTTGAAGTCCGTGCGCTAACTGCAGAGACGGCTGTGCAAAAAAAAAAAAAAAAAAAAAAAAAAGAGGGAGGGTTAAATCCTAGCGGGAGACCTGCACTAATTCGCTGCAGACGGTCATCGAGGGTCAGATAAAATGAGAGGGTGTGCAAAGTAGGGGAAGAGGAGGTGGGGAAGAGCTGGGGCTCGGGCCGCGGCGGGGCGCGGCCCGGGGCAGGCAGGGGCGGCCTAGCTGTGCGAGTAGAAGCCGTAGTAGCCGCCTATGTCCTTGGCGCAGTTCTTCTCGCAGTCCCGCTGGGCCAGCACCTCGCTCTTGAGTGGGGACGAGCTCTCGGACACAGGCGTGTCCGCAGGCGAGATCCGCCTCCGCTTGGCCTGCTCGTAAATCCCCGAGTCGCTCGAGTCGATGGACTTGATGGAGGAGGGCGTCTCGATCCAGCTGGAGTCGGACAGGTCCTTGGGCTTGGCGTCCTCGGCCGCGCCGGGCGGCAGCGGCGAGCGCTCTGCGGCCAGGCCCTCGGCTTCCTCGCCCAAGTAGGGGTTGGCGCCCGCCATGCGCGCGGCGGCCGCGGCGCTGTTGGGCCAGCAGGGCAGCACAGAGCCCGATTTGGCGCCGCAGTACTGCGGGGGGCTGCGTGCGCCCCAGCCCGACGGGTCGGCGTAGTAGCCTAGCGGGCGGCCTGTGCAGCCCGCTGCCTGCAGAGGCAGCGCCTTCACGCCCGCCGCCGCGTAAGAGAGCAGCGTGGCCGCGTTACCCGCGAAGTCCGTGGCAGTGTCGTAGGCCGAGGCCGCGAAGTCCAGCCTGTTGTTTGCTGGAGTCACAAACCAGCGCTGCGGCGACGGCGCGCCGGGGTCCTCGGCCTGCTGCGGGGACAGCAACCCATTGGTGTGCGGCACGCTGCGGTCTGTCCCCGGCCCGGGGCCCGCGCCTGCACCCGGGTGGAAGCGGGCCTTGGCGTAGTTGCTCACGAACTGGTCCTGCAGGAAAGAGCCAGCCATGGCGTAGCGAGCGCCGGGCACAATCTGCGAGCGCGGAGAGTCGTTGGGTGATGGGGTCAGGCGGTCCATGTCGCAGCCCGTGTAGATCCTGCGGGGGGAGGAGAAAGAGAGAACCGAGGGGTGGCGCGGAGGTCCCTTTAGGGTGCTTGAGGGAAAGATACCTCCACTTTTCGCCCACCTCCACACCTTCCAACTGTAATTTTCACTTGCCCTACAGGATGGATACAGCAAAAGGTCACAGGACCTACACATCCTTCCCAAGTGGTGGGTTTCTAAAGGGGCCATTTATTCTAGGCAGAAACCTAAGCAGGATGCACAGCACCTAGAGGAAGTCTTCCCTCTTCCGAAGCTCACTCCTGCTGAGGGCACCCGGGACAAAGAGAGGGGCACCGCAGGGCCTTTGGCCTCCAGCTTATGTAAACACATTGAGCCAGAGTTACACTGGGAACTCTGGGAAAGGCCCAGTGGGCCTTTTCTCTGTGGTGAGTTTCTGAGTGCAATTTCTAAACAAGGTACCCACTTCCTTCACCCTTTTAACATTTCCTGTGTCCATTTGATTGTTCAGATGTCTTTGCTCCTCGGTTTTCTAGGTAGTTTAAGAAACCCCTAGGGGGAGAAACCACGTGAGGGGGTGGGGGCACATACATCCAGGTGGTAATCATCAAAGACTGGCCTTCAGTGGCCTTCCCAGACTGAGGACTGCTGCTGGAAACCTCCAAAGTACTTTGTGTCTGTTGTTTCCCCTGTGTGAGCCTTTAACACCCACTTCTACCTAAGCAAACAAACTAGAATGACTATTTGGAAACCATCATCCTCATCAGTAAAATTCTCATAAAAGTGAGTGGTCTTTACTCTGACCTTCTCTACCCAACTTTTGATCCACCTTTAGCAAAAACTTTAGGGCAAACTCATACAGTGCAGTTATTAACCTCCCCCAATCAACCAACCACTAATAATAGCTAACCCTTAGCGTATATTCGCCAGGTACTGTTTGTAAGCTGTACAGATAGTAACTTATTTGACTTAAAATAATCCCACTTTACTGATGAGAAAACTAAAGCAAAGGGAAGCTAAATAACTTGCCTAATCACAGAGAGAGATTGCGTTTTGGGGAATTACCTTAGATAAAAATGAAGATTAACTTTAGGTCCTTGGCCTAGGAAATCCCATTAGAATTGAGGGGGAACCAGGGACTGGATGAAGATTAGAAGTGTTTTCTCATACACATACACACATGCCTCCCTTTATTTAGCTCACACATGAGTGTTTTAGTCTTTAATCAACAAACTGTTTTGAAGGAGAGCCCTGGCCTTGTCAGACCTTAATCCTTTGGGGAGGAGATTCCCTGATGAGTGGCCAAGCAACCTCCAATACCCCTGGAACTCTTGTACCTCTCCCTATTTCTCCAAAATCAAGCCTGCCCAAATAACTAATATAAGAGGGGAAAGGGAATGTCATAAAGCACTCAATTCTTCACTATCCCCCTAAAGACCCAAGGTACCTTTTAAATAGATTTTTAAAAGATTTTATATGAAAACTTCATAATGATTTAAGAAATGGAAGTGGCTTCCCAACAGAAGGCAGAGAAGGGACAGGTAAACATTGTTTGCTCAAGTACATTCTGGTTATTGCACAAAATTTCCCTCCTGAAATTTAATTCCAGTTTTCAAGTACGAGAAAAAAGAGAAAGGCAGAAAGGGAACATAACTAGGAAGGTACAAATATCTTCTCTGTTTACCATCACAATATTTTAAAAAGAAAAAAGCAGTTTGCCAAACATTGAGTTTAGATAAAGCCCATCCAGGTCCCAAACCACTAGGGATTACTGAATTGATTTGTGCAAAATGAAATGCTTTTGAACAGATGTTCAAAACAGAATTAAAAGCTCAAAATCTATAGGACTCGCAATATCCCTGGTCTCCTAAGCCACATTTTTTCCACTATGCCTGCCCTACCTTTTCAGATTTTGAAAACTTAGGTAGCCAAGTTTTTATTCTGGGGAATCATATTGATGAGGCTTGCTTCCTTCGAACTTCTTTTGAGGGATGAATTAAGAAGGTTATAGACTGTGATATCAATGACTCTTTTCAATTTGTTATAAAACATCAAGAAGGAAGATGAGTATCTCCTGAGAAATCGAATAGGGGCTGCCACCTGACTCCTTCTCCATGTATTTAATCTATTCTTCATCAAAAACAGCTTCAACTTTTGAGCTCTATCCCAAGCACTCAATGCAAGCCATGAAATTAAGATGTATGTGCCCTTCTCCCCTATAACCAAATATATATATATATATATATATATATATGAACTTACAATACAGATATAGATTTTGCTGTATAACACTGTCTGAATTCTGAAGCACTATGACTGGCCCATGAGTGAGAATCCCAAAACAACCCTAAAGAGCATTCAGATTACACCTACTGGGGCCACCAGAGAACAGCTTTTTGCTAGAAAAAGAGAAGTAGGTAAAAGAAGCCTGGAAAAAAAAAGGGGGGGGGAACCAACACATTTAATTGAGACGTAGTTAGATACAAAAGAATTATTTGTCTTTTGAAGCTTATAAATAATAATTTACAGCAACAACATCTTAGTCCTTCCCAATGTCTGAATTGACTACAATTGATTCTATTCATGATCTCCCCTGTGGTGGGTGCACATTCATTTTCAGTCCATAGTAAACTTGCATAGGAAATGCTATTACACAAAACTTGGAAATGGGTAAATAAAAGTCACATATGCCAAGAAGACTAACAACTGCCAGAGCCACATGCACTTTCAGGCAGAATTGCCCGTTTCAGACACAGACAATCTGAGCTGAGCATCTGCAGTGCCACAACACCCGCACCCAGGAACAAGGGCAGCTTCCTCAGCCAGCCAGCCAGCCAGCCAGCCCCAGAGGCCGCCAACTTAGTAAATCACAGGAAAGCTAAAAATATGAGAGGAAACCTTTGACCCAAACCACACAACCACCAAGCCACAAGGTCACCAGAGAGTAGGAGAACCAACAAAAATGAGAAAAACCTCAGTTAACTGTCCTCACACATTCTAACTTCCAAAACCCATGAACATGATGATCCACCCTTGACCTAAAGACCAATTCCACAACTATTTGAAAAGGAACATGCAAAATTACTTACGTGTCATAATTATCCCGAAATCCTTTTGCAAAGGGGTTGTGATCTATTTTCAGTTGTGTAATCTAGGAAGGAGAAAAAGGGATGACTGTGATCTCACCTTATTATAAAGGAAGATTGCATGCTTGAGAACATATCATCTGACACTTATTATAGGGGCTTAAGGCCTACAACTTCATAAAATAACAGAATTTCCCTAATTGAAAAAATTTGAGAGAACAGATGGAAAGACAAAAAAGAGCAAGTATCAGGAAAGTTAGGAAGAACATGCTTTGATTAGTAACCGCTAAAATTGAGGTATTGCTTTTAGTTAGCTCTCCTGTGTGTTCTAAGTTGGTTCAAACTCACTTTGTTAAAATGCTTGCTACATATAATGCACTTCCACAAAAATCTTTAAAGAGAACTTGAATTCATCAGCAAATGTTGCCTATTTTAAGTGTTTCATCATATTTTTAAAAGTTAGTCACTCCTGATTTACAAACTGAAGAACCTGCAAACTGCATCTCAAAATCGGGTTTGATTTAAAATAAAAGCATGTTTTCATATCAGTAAAAACACAACTAAAAAACCCTATTACTCCTAGTAGTCAAATCAGCCACTAAAATCCGTTTTTGCAAACATACAAATACTGAAGAGGTTCGAGTGCTGGAAAAGATCCCAATAATTTGATTCATTATATTTTCACATAATCAAAAGTATGTTTTTTTTTATCTCCCAGAACAGACTGCTTTGAAGGAGAGCCCCAATCTTGTCTTGTGAAGTTTGTTCATTTCAGCCATCAATTCTCAATTTTTAAAAAATTCTTTTTTTTAGATGCCAAAGCTTGCCGTGAATAAAACACGGGGAGATATGCTTATTTCCTAAAGGAAAGAGGGAAAAGATACAAAGAAAGAAAAGGAAGGAAAGGGAGGGAGATTTTAATCTGTTTTAGTTCAAGGAACAAATTAAAACTCCCAAAAGAAGGGGCCCTAGAAATCCTGACCACCTTATAGGTGACCCAAGTCTCAGAGAAATAGGAAGCAACGACCTGGGCTCGGTACTTAGGGAAGATGCTCAACAGGGCCATAGCCCTACGTCTAAAATGAGCAGCAGAGCCAGGTATTGCTGATGTTAGTGTTGTTAGCGCCAAAGCCCACGAGGACCCGGGACCCGAGGGGAACCGAGGGTGCGGGAAATGTCAGCACCGCCCGCCAAACGCACAGACCCTAGGCCTCCTTACATCAGTGTTCTGGTAGGCGGTGACAGCGATGAACTGGGTCTCGGGAAAAGTGAATGTTTGCACACGTCCGGGCTGGCTGGTGTCCTCTGTGCCGTCCTCGTTCACTTCCACCACATGCAGGCGGGGCTGGTACTTGTGCAAGGACTGTAAAACCACCATCTGACCGGCGAAGTAAAAGGAGAGAGCCGAGCGGCGCGTTAACTCGGTCGTTGTGCCGGCGGTTATCTACGGCCCGCTGCAACTCCAAAACCGAGCGAGGACAAACTGGACCCCGCCACCCCCATAACTGTCGCCTGGCTAGTGCTGGCTGTAGCAGATAAGCCCTTGCACCTCTGGGTGCGAAAATCCGCCGAACACTGGAGGAAAACCGAACCCGACCGCCGAACGCTGATCCTCTAAGCCCCTCTCCTAGACTTCCTTTAAGGAGGAACAAAGATTTTTCACAACCTGCAGATCTTAAGGGTTCCTTTCTCAAAATCAGTATTTATACTTGGGAAGGTTGGAGACTCCGGAATTGGGCGGTGTGGGGGTGTAAAAAGAGCAACTTTATAGATTTAATTTAATTTTAAGGGATGGAAATTTAATTGTTTAGTCTTTAATGAAGCAAAGAAATCATCCAGTTTCTCTTGCTGCTTTAAGCTGTCAAACGGGGTGTGTGTGTGTGTGTGTGTGTGTGTGTGTGTGTGTGTGTGTGTTGTAAGAGAGGGAGGGAGAGGGAGAGGAGCGCTTGAGCCACTGACCTGCCCATTGTTGTTTGAAGCTCCTTTGTTGTTCGTTAATTTTAATTTTCCAAAAGAGATTTCTTGGCGCATCCAGTGAGCCCCAGTGTTTGGGGAATCTGGATGCATATAGACCCGATTTCCTAGAGAAAGAAACACGTTGTTTACATATGCCCGGGGCACTGCCCAGTCCCAACTCCTCACTACATAGCGCGCGAGTGCGCGCGCGTACACACACACACACACACACACACACACACACACACAACCTCACTCCACTGTGAGGCCCATTAGCTGGGCTTTTTAAGGCCGTGCTTTCTTCCTATTAACTGGGGATGATTAAAATAGCTTTTGCATAATCCTCCCCTTTCTCGCCGCTCAGTCTGTTCCCCCGTACCCCTCGTCTCCTTTAAGAAGTCATTGGCCCATCGTTTTAAAAGTCGCTCGCCAGTCCACAAAGGCTTTAATTAATCATTCTCACCTAAATAAGTGTCAAGAAAAAGTGTTAATTGGAAGGACTTGCCTTGAACATTGGTGTCCGCTTTGCCGCAAGGAACCCATTTGCCTCCTTGAAACCTCCAGTGATTGGGATCCGCCAAAATCACATCCACAAAAATATTGTAATGAGCCGTGGGATCGAGACCAGAAATGTTAAAACTTAAAAAAGGAAACATGCGCCTATTTAAATTAAGCAGGGCGGGGTGGGGGAGAGAAAACAAGGAAAAAAGAAAATAAGTGTTAAAGATTAAATGCAAGAAGCGGGGCGCCAGATAGCAAAGCAAAACTTGTTCTCAAAGGGTAGATGAACCGATGTTTGCTGATCTAGATAAGGGGTGGTGGGAAAGGAAAGAAGTGGGACCGAAATCGGGAAGAGCAGCGAGTCAGCTGGAGTGGGGAGTCGACAGGTATCTCTGCTCAGGTAGAGAGCAAGGTTGGCGACCTGCACCTCCACCTCTCGGTACCTGCAGGCGTCGAGGCGTCCCTCCCATCACCCGGCAGCCCGCCGGGGCTCTTCCTCTTTTTCGCTTTTCTCCAGCCACTGACTGGCTCTCCGATTGCGTTCGTACAGCTGTCTCCCCCCTACCAACATCACTGTGGTGGTTATCCCTTCCACTTTCCCCTTTTGCAAAACCAGTCAACTCCAGGGCGCATCAGAGCGCCTGCGGTTCTGTCCCGACCCCAAATAGTCGCTGCCGCGGCGGTCACAACCTGGGTGCGCTTGCCCCCCAGCCACGCCTGGAGCAGCGGCAGCCAAGAATGTAGCATTACCTTCCCTGTTTGGTGATGATCATCTCCGTTTGGTGCCGGTGAAATTTCAGCCAAAGGGGCCTGTTGCACAGGTACACCTGTGCTTTGCCGGGCACCAAACCCGGCTGAGTGGAGGAGAACTGGTAGAACGGGGCTCCTTGGTAGGAGTGGCCGTATTGCTGTGGGTAGGGGTAGCCGGCCGTGGGGTATCCCTGCGGTGAGGAGTTGGACAGGAGGCTGTTGTAGGCTCCGTTGGTGATGACCGGATGGTGGGCCATGTAGCGGCTGGGGCTGCCGATGGAGAAGGCGGGGTGCGCCGGTCCGTGCTGGCCCGGGTACGGGAACATGGCACTGGGAGCAGTGGCCGCAGACTGTGGCTGGCTGGACTGAGATAGGAGGTAGCGATCTGCAGCAGAGCCATCGAAACTGTGACGAAGCTCAGAGACCCCGTCCAAGACAGGAGAGAGTTTACTTCTCTGGACGTCCCCTGGTGAGTCCTTGGAGTCAGGAAAATTGTCTGTATCTGACTGATTCGTCATCCCCCTGGTAATTTTTTTCAAAGGTGAACTTCTCTCCAGGTTGTCAGTGGTCGAGATAATGGGATGATCGTGCAAGACAAGCTCAGATCCGCCTGAATGTGGGTAGCTGCTGCTCACATTGAGAAATTTCTTGGAGAGCATGATAGAAGGAGAAAGGCAATGCTCCAGCTGCATAGCTCTAGAACCTGAACACTTGCCCTCCCGTCCCTCGTTTTTAAAGTCCTATTTATCATAAACTAGAAATCCACAGACCCCCTCACTAGACAGAAAGCACTTCAACCAGCAAATGCTTCTCAAAGGTTTGATTTACTTTTTTTTTTCCCTGGGAGAAGAGATTGGCCAATTGACACTATGCAGCAATCAGAAAAGGCTCACTTTTGATCTTGCTGCTTGTGCAGCCGATGAAACGGCTCCTGCCATTGGTTAACTGCTGACAGTAATTTAATTAGATAGACATTAATTAGGATAATCACCTGGCTCCTGGTCGCGACGATCATGGCAAATTTAAGGGGATGATTTTATTGTTGGCTTGGGGGGTGGGGAATATGTGTTGGTTTACGTGAGCACTGTTGTGTCACCTTTAAGCTTTGTGACCACTGCTTTAGGAAGATTCAAAGATGTGCAATTTACTAAACATTTCCTACCTTCCCCCCTTCCTCCCTTTAGAGTGGAGGGGCGGAGGAGGGAATTCGATGATGCTAGGAGACTTTTCGGATCTGAATGAGCCAAATATTCAGTTGAATGTAACGATTTCAAGTGCAAAGTATACAAAGCGCGAGCCGGTGGCCTCTTCTCGCCCTGTAAAAGTTCCAGAGTCTGTCTTTTCCAGTTAATACAGAAGCACACAACACCTGAGCTGGTGCTTTGTGAGAAGGTCCTGCTTGTCCTTGGCGCCCCCACCCCATCACCACCCTTTAAACTATATACATAAATAAGTTGCTGCTGCTGAGAGCCACAGTGATGAGCTGCCCAGCCGGTGGCGGGAGAAGTGGGGACGAAAAGCAGCAACTCACCCACCCATCTACCCACCTCGGGAAGGTTCGGTTTCTTGGTGGAGCACAGAAACAGTGACAATCTATGATCTCCTTTTTAAGTTTTGAAATAATCATAAGCTGTCAGGCTGAAGTGCCTTAATGTATTTGCAGTGATGTTTACCGGGTCTTTACTAAATATTTTATCAGCCAAGTTGGTTGCAGATTATCTGAAGAGCATCTAACTGGGGGCAGGCGCCATGCATCCTTCCAGTCTCACTGCACTTCCTTCTCTCCGAGGTCCTGGCTTGGCGTCAGGTTCCAGAGCCTGGCCAGGAAAAGAGAGGGCTGAGTCCCGGTTCAAATGGGTTAGCCAGGAGCACTGATCTGGAGAGGTAGAGTGGAAGTGGTGTCAACGCAATGATCTTACTGCACATTCATGTGTGTGTGTGTGCGCGCGCGCGCGTGTGTGTAATGTTTATATAATCTGGAGGGGAGAAAAAGAATCCATGCCAGTAATTTTAAAAGAAGAATCTAAGGAGGAATAGAGAAAAGAACCAATTTGAAGGGATGCTGGCACAAATAAATAGAACAAGGCCCAAAGCAATTCCAAGGTGTTGGGAGAAGAGATCTCCCAATACCTGTTTTACAGGTGAGCCCAGCCGCCAACCTGAACTAGAGGTGCCAAGAGCAGCAGAGGCTTTATCTGTCCAAAGCTGCACTCGCCAACCGATCCTCCCGCGGCTTTCCTCTCGGACTCCCTGAGCCGCGCGGGAATCAGAAGGAAGAGCGCAGAGCGAGCACAGCTCAGCCGAGCTGGGTGGCGGATCCGAGGGCGGGCTCCGCCCTGGAGACCAGGGAGAGTCGGGTAACCGCCTCTGGCGGAGACCCCAGGGCCGCACACTCTTTCCGTGCCACAGGCGAGGCCTTGGCATCTGGTCCGGATGGAGTCCGCTTTCAAGCAGGCGCGTCCGCCTCCCAGGGTCGGAGCAGCTAGCTCAGTGACATTGGGTGGGTCCTGGTCACGGGCGGAGAGGGGTTAATGAGATTCACAGCTTTGAGGCTGTGGTGCAATTTAAAGCAGCGTGGTGGACCGAGTGGCCAGCGCTGAGCCCAGACTGCGAAGCCCTCTGACTTGGGCTGGGCACCTTGGCTGAAGTGGGTACCAGCTGCGGCCTCCAGCAGGGCGCCGGGAACGAGCCTCTGCGCGGGCGACCCTGAGCTGGACAGGTTGATGACCAGATGTCTCAGATTCAAACCGAGGTAATTTTCTGGGATTAAAAAAAAAAAATAGAGCCAGACTCATTTTTCCCTTCGAAAGCAAACCTAGGCACCAGACGAGGATGCTTCAAAACAAGAAGGGTCTTAAAGGGGGAGGCACTGGGAGAGCGGGGGAGGGGGAGAGAACAGCTAAGACACCATTTGCCTCGGTTATTTTCCTATTTTTGAATTTCCACCTCTATTTGTTGTCCTAAGAGGGTGGCTTTTGTCCCACCTGTATTTCCTCCTCTCTTCATTAACTCCCATGGCCCTGAGCTCCTTTCAGCTGCTTCATCTGCCCTCATTGGGACTCAGAACCTTAAGTATGCACTGAGAAAGTGAAACACTGCTCCACTCCTTTTGAGGCTTTGCCATTCCTGGTAACACAGAACTGGCTGGCTTTGCTTTTTTTTTTTTTTTAAATGAAGACCGGGAAGTGACACCTTCAAGTGTTAAAACAATAAAAAAGGCATGGAGTGCACCTTCTGAATTTTTAAGGAATTGAGACAGGAATTACACTCTGACCCACTTTGGAGTTATGGGTACTAAATTCAGTGATTCATCACATATAGTCTTTGTCTTGAATTTATATATGCTCAAGATAGAAAATGAAGATTTTCCACAAGATCACAACTGTGACCCATACTTCTGTAGACCAGTGCGTAAGAAGTATACACCAGGATTCCTGGGGTGGAGCTTGGATTCTAAATATGATTCCATAAGATCTAGGTTATATATTAGTCAAGGCAGATCACACTTTGAACAGTGAGGCTGGAGTTTTCAGAGCCCTACACTAGTCTGAACAGGGATATCTCTATGCTGAAGACAAGAAGGGGGTTTTGTTGTTGTTCATTTATTTGTTTTTATTTTGCTTTTAAGAGCTACTTTAACTCCACATAGTGGATGTGTAAGCCCACACACAGGCATACCTGGTACATGTGCACTCATGTGTGGTGGTATGTACACAAACACAAAGTGTGTAAATGAAGTCATTTCAATGCCTAACTGGGCCTAGGATATCAGATTACTAAAACAGTTGCACATTCCAAGACAAAGGCATTCCCTGCCTCCCTCCTCAGGACATCCTGATTTTTAACCAACTGGTCTCAACCTAAAAAGAAAATGTAGGTTTTCTGGTAGGAGGGATTTTTTAACAAGTTTCTGAAATTGGAACTGACTCTAACATGAATCAAGAGGAAGTGATATATGTGACTATGGGAAATCCGGGAAGATCAGGTGATCAAATGAAGGCAAAAAGACTTCAAAGCACCATGTAAACTTTCCTACTTACTTAGTGTATTTCCAGGAAACCAAGTGAAGAAAACAGTAAAAACAATGTCCCCCCCAACCCATCTTCGTAAATGAATATTGAGACTAATCCTTGGAACCTTGGAATAGTGAAGCTTTCTTCTG